>JAPMOQ010029997.1:282732-321403 GCA_026543055.1 Argiope trifasciata
TTATGAATCCATTGAATACAGGCCTCCTACTAATCAGCAAAACAGTGTTGCTTCGATTGCATTTCAGCCACCATCCAGACCAAATTCTGAATTCGTTGAATATAGACCTTCTGATGATCAGCAATCAATGGTAAATTCAAACTCAGCTCCACTTAGTTATCAAAATGGTGGAAATTACCAAGATACATTTCAAGCAGCATCCTTGAAAGAAAATCCTCAGCAAACATATGAAACTCCGTCTTTACGAAGTGTTGGACAAAACAATTGGGATATCTCTAATAGCAATACTTTGTTAAATACAGGTCCCCGTGAGAGGTTTCAAAGTTTCGATTACAATCGAAATGGAGGATTTGCATACTCTGCTGCTGGTTAAACACTTTTTGATTCTAAAATGGTATGCAATTTTTCTCATTCTTTTCATAACTGCAAATAAACTAATAGAAAAATTTATGTTGAATGTTATATTTAGTATTCATAATTTATAAAACTTTACAAATGGTGAGAAAAGTAATATAACTGATATATATAAAATTGTAAATAAAAAAAAAAGATTACAATCTGTGGCATACGATTCCGTACGACCATATAAGAATTGTATAACATTTAGACTTGATAATTTTTTAAAGTTTACTTAATGACTGAAATAAAATATTATTATTTAAGTCATTTAATTCCTTTTAGAAGTAGAATTAAAAACTGAATTTTATGAAGAATCAGATATATTCTTATTGCACTATGAGATATTGTGTAAATTATGAAACTCATTCTGTAGTACACATAAAATTTAAATATTGAATGATTCTTCATTCCAAACTCATGTTTAAAAAAAAACATTTATTGGTTTCAGCAAAAAATATTTTAATTCTAACTGAAAATTGAAGAGATATATTCTTATTATCTATCCATAATTAGAGAAATATATAAAATATGTAAGCATTTATGTAATGCATGCAGGTATGTAAGCATAGTAAATGAACTGAATGGCTTAAGGTTTCTATTATTTTCCATATTATGAAATATAATGGAAATGCAATACAGGTATAAAATCTTTTGCTTAAGAAATCAAGTTATATGAAACATTTAATTTGCAATTTTAACCAGCATTAATCCATGCGAACCAGCTAGCCATCAAAGGCAATTATTGAAAGCAACAGATACCCCAAAAGAATATTTGTGTGTTGAGTGCAAAATAGAAATTTATAATAGTGATAATATTCAATATTGCATGGAATGTGCCTGTATATCGAAAGGGTATTTTCATTCACCCATTGTCTGATGATGGGAAATGGATCTTGAATAAAGAATGGATAAATAATTGTTTATAGTTTAATTATTTATTTTATAGAATATCTGTTGTATTTTCAAAATAATAATTTTTTTTTCAAAAATACACTTTTATCTGTGAACTAAAAAAGTAGATTATTAAGTTTAATTATGTTCCATATTTACTTTATATTCAAAATTTATTATTTTCTGTGTCTTATCCTTTTCAATCTTAGTTTATTTCTTTTTCATTGTTGAATACTTAATGCATATAAACCATACTAACATAAGAAAATGATGTAAAGTTGGTGATCAGAAAAATTTTAGTTTTATATTAGATCATAATTTTTTTTTTTATTATCATCAAAGCAAAAATTGGCGATAGTGAGAAACGAATTATTGGACAGTGAAGTATATTTGAATGCACCTAAATATTGCTGTTACAGAAAAATGTAAAGGAGTTAAACATGTAGAAGATATTTGCAGAGAACTTTATAATTATTATATTATTCTACTATTATAATTTCATTAGAAATAAATATGTGCCAAACTCACAAGACCAGGAAAGGACAAGACCACAGGTCTTTCACACATTATATCATATCTTAAAACTGCCTCACTCAGTTTATACATAAAAGAAAATATATATAAATAATTGGGTAAACTATCAGATTGATGTGCTCTTACCTCCATTATTTTAAATCATAGCAAATATTTTTACTGCTTATAATTTCCACAATAGTTATTTTTCATTTTCAATTAAATCCATATTAAGTTTTTTTTTTTTCTTTCAAAAGCATCAACCTAAATTCCAAAATATCTGTCAATCAGAATATTGTTGATGTATTCTTGTGCAATTTCAACATATACAAATCAATAACATGATCTTTTGAAATTTATTTGCATCTTGTTTGGCATCACAAATTTTGTTTTCTCTCTTCTAATAGTACTCCTATAAGAAAAGCTGGGAAAGCTTTTATTATGAATATTTTATTATGAATATTTTATTTTATAGTGAGATATATATCTCAATTGTTAATCAAAAATATATTTTCTAATAATCATGATTCACTTTATAGGAATGTAATTTCTAGTACTCTGTTTCACTGCTTACTTATTTTTAAATTTAGTCTTTTCTTATCCATATATGATACCAATATTGAAAGATCTTTAAATTACAAATATCTATCTACGATACTATCAAACGTCTGTTGTTTTTACCACAATAAAAAAGCAAAGCAATTTCATTTCAAAAAAAAAAAAAAAAAAAAAAATCTAAAAGATTTTAAATATATTCTCCTTGTTGTTTATATATAAAAAAGCTATATAATATTTGTTACAATTTATTCCATGTAACACATAAAATAATCAATTGCGAAAAATTGTTCCATTTAGAAGACTTTAGCTTTCGCTTACATCATTGAAACTAATGAATTTTTTTTTAATCTTGGGAAAAATTTATTAGAAACCTACTTTTATTTTAAATACAGTGAACTGATTCCTTAATTTTGTGCCCTCTGATAACTGCCCCACTCTAATTATCCCAATCCACCTGTCTCACTCTAATTATTATTACCCTACCTGTCCCACTCTAACTTTGCCACTGTCACTCCAGCTAGTTTTTTTATAAGAACAGTTTGTTACCAAGTAACAGCAACAATAAAAATAATGTTAAAATACACAAAAATTTTTAAAAAAGTAATCACTATGCAACAATACAAAAATATATTAGATTTAATCATGAATAAATAATTATTATAAAATATAATATATTTACATACATTTTTCTCAATTTGTATCACAATGTTTAGTTTAATTTAGAATGGCTTTCAGCAGATTCTTTCTTCTTCCATTGCTCATAAACAAAACGAATCAGTTCATTTTCTTTATACCAAACAACACTAAGGAAGGCCAAAAGGCAAGCAGCCCCTAATAATAAATGCCATATCCATTTGTATATGCTGTCACAGCACAAATACATCTAAAGAAAGAAAGAAAATGCAAATATATCATATAATTTTTTTTAATGAAAGTTTGAAAATTCTATAAAGGAATGAAGCAAGAACATGGAAAATTAAAATGAATGTTGAAAATAATTTCCTTTTCTTTTTAACCCATTTATGCCTACTGTTAAACATAAAAGTTATTTTTATTATATTTTTTTACCTAACATATAGAAATTTCCTGCAAAAATTCTAATTTTTTAACTTTAGGCACAAAAGGGGTAAAAGGCTATAATGGGGTGATTTGTAACATTAATATTGAATTTGGAACAAAACTTTTATGACGCATATTTAGGTGGTATTCACTTATGCCTCATCAAGTTATGAGGGCATTTTCCTTTAATAAAACTGTCATGGGTGGGAAGGGAGAAAGATTTTAAATAATCAGTTTGACTTGATACTTCATTACATATCCCCTTATTTTAAACCTACTACAATAAATTTTAGAGAAAATGCAATTTTAAGCTCAAATGATAAACATTATTACTTTACTTTAGTTTAAATGATTCATTTTATTATGTTGTAATTTGGAGCGGAAGTTCTCATTATTTTGAATTTTAATAATGATATTAATGAAGACTTAAAAAAGGAAAAATTATAAAATGTATCAACATCCATCAAAATTTTAACGGTAAAAAGGTAAATAAGAAATAGTATTTCTTGATGAAATTTGAGGTTTGGAAACAACTCTGAAAGGAACTAGAAATGACATGAACGTCTTTCTTTAATATTAGAAGCATTTTTAACCACCATGAAAAAAAATGATAGTTACCTTTCACAAAACAAAGAAATTTCACATTCAGAGTATGTTGATAATTCTACACTTTAACATAGTTAAATGAAGTAACATTGAATATGGTCTGAACAGTTTCAAAGCAAGCTAACATAAATTATAAAAATTCATAGCAAATGAAAAAATGTTACAAATTGCAACATTATAACAAAAGTTTATTATAGTATTTAAAAGCAAAATTGCATATAGTACTACCTAAACTTCTTCCATCATGAATAATTATTTTCCAATTATTTATTTTATTTATTTTTTTCAAATTTTCAAGACATTTTTACTTTTGTAATCAAATTTTCCTCCTTTGCAACTTCTTGCCACTTATATCACTATAAATTGGATCCTTTAAATGGTGTGAAATAGAGGCAATATTTATTCGTAATTATAAGCATTTACAAAGCCCACAAGAATCCTCTGTTAATAACAAAAGATAGAGTGAACATATCTGGCACTTCAGAGTTACACTGTTTGACCTAGAGCTAACAAAGCTGGCATAAATAAATTTTGGAAGATGGAATTAAATACCTTAGAGCAATTTTTTTAAAATTTAATAAATCAAAAAAGCAAGATTTATATATTTTACTCTGACAACTTCATTAAATATTATTGCACAAAATTAATTTTAAGATCATATAAAATTTTAAAAACAATCTTTTATTGATTTTAAAAAATTACCTATGCATGATTTTTTCTAAATTTTGATATAATTTTTTTCTTATGTTTTCCCACAATATTTTTAGTGTTACTATAAATTCGAAGTTTTTATTATTTCATTATATGTTTAATTTAATATTTTATTTCATTATTGGAAACAATGGAAGGATCAGTTTATTAATTATAATCTTTATGCAGAATTAAAAAAATATTAAATACCACTAATTAAAACATATTAAATACCACTACATTTAGGAAGTGTTCAATTAATAGAATATATGCAGAGTTATTAAGAAATGTATCTTTAATATCCATCACAATCAGATATTGAAAATTAAAATTGTTGAAGAAAACGTGGACATTAAATTATATATAATTAAAATGAATGCATATGTTTTATAATTTAGAAAAGAAAAGAATGTATATAATTTTCAAATTGCTCATAATAAAAAATAATTGCATTCGGGATTATTTTTTATTAAATCTGAAAAGATTTAATAAAATTAACCATAGCCAATATTCCTGGCAAACTAGTAAAACACTGAAGGCAATCAATTTTCAAATAATTTTCATTGTAATTTTTTAATAATCATGCATAGTGTAAATTGTTTTTTAAAAATGAAATTTAAGCATCTTTCAACAGTTTATTTTCAAAAATATTAACACATATTTAAGTAAGAAAAATTTAAATTTTATATATGAAAATTTAAATGTTTGATTTAAAAAGTCAGTAATACTTTCCAAAGTAAGGAAAAATGACTTTTTTATAGTAAAAAAACCCACTAAAATATACTGTAATTCAACACCAAATATATAAATATAAATATATAAATTTGCACTAAATAAATTACCTCAGAAACAGAAGTGATAATAGTAATGGCAACTAAAACTTGTATCACAGATGAATGAGGAACAATTCTAGACCACCAGTACCTGGGTATTTGAAAATACCCTTGAATAAAATGAAAGCTACAAAGAAAAAGGTACAGTTACAAACTAATGAAAACAAAAACAAAATGAGAAAGAAAAAGGTTTTAATACAAGAAAAAGTAATGCAAATATAAAATACCTGAGTGCTTAATTTACATACTTATTTCCAGCCTCATTAGGAAATACATATTACTGTATTCAGAAATTTAGCTTTTCATTAAATTTTTTTAAAAAATGTTTGAAATGTCTAGTAAAAAAATGTTATTTTAAACAGAAATAAATTATGAAGTGAGACAAATAACAGCAACAAAGAAAGCAAAGTAGTTTTATAGTAAAGAGTAATATATATAATAATAAATGGTCTAAAAAATAAATACAAAATTACCTATGAATTATTCTAAATAACATGTTTAAACAATTTGCCATAATGAATCCTGGGCTTCCAAAAATTGTCACAAGACAATACCCAGCTATTAAAAAACCAACAGATAAGCAAACTAAACTCTTATTATACCTGAAAAAAGGAATTACAAAATTAGGATGCTTGAAAATAATACATATAACCAAAGAAAGACACAAAGACAAATAATAAATTTAAAACTATATTCATGACCTGATATTATTTAAATTAACAATTTCCAATAAAACAAAACAGACAAATATTTAATTTTCTGCTTAAAATTTAAATTCCTTTACTTCTTTGAAACTTTAGTTCTAATTTATGTTTTTAAATTTTACATTTTCCATTTAAAATTGGAAAATTTTGAAAAGAGCATTTTTTATCTGCCATTTTTAAAAGAATTTCTAATTAAAATTTTATAACATGTTCCAATATTCATCCTGACATTTAAAACTTAAAAATAAAAAAAAAATCTGATATTGAAATTTATTATTAACGTACCTAAAAGTTATTTTACTTATTTGAAATAATTTTTCATATTGAGTTGGCTTTTAGTAAAAAATATAGAGAAATATGCCTCACAGTTTTCTAACCAAAAAATATAAGTTAATAATAATAAAAAAGAAATTATACGAGAAAGAAAATAAATACCTATCAATTTCTGAATGACCCATGACAGCAAATTTAAAACCTTCAGAAATTCCATTTATAGCAAGAAGCAATACATAAATACAGTGCCATCGCATCAAGGTTAGACCTACAAAAATATAGAAATATACATATTATCACAGAACTGAAACATAATAAAGAACAATATATAACTTTAACAATAACAAAAAAAAACCCAAATGCAATTATTTTTTTACAATGAGTAATTAAAAAATTACATGCTTTCTTTCCTAAATTATAAAACATATACATTCATTCATTAATTTATTTTTTTATTTCATATCTATAATGATAATAACATAAGTTAATTTTAGTTTTTATGATTCTAATAAACTGAATGAACTAGATACTAGTATATATTGTCATTATTAAAAGTTTTTCTTCATCATTTACTTTTTATTTTCATAATCTAAGACTTAACATTGGACTGTGATACGAAATTGCAATTTTTTAAACATTGTACAAGCAAAAATAAAAATAAAGGCAAGTGCTTCAATTATCATAAAAATAATCATAACCAGATATCCCACAGCTGACTAAGAATTTAAATACATATATCTAAATAAAAATAAAATATATCTAAATAAAAATAAATAACTTAAAATATCTAAATATTAATTTATACTGCAAAAATAATTCTGAAAACATAATTATTCAGAATAAATTATATGAAAGTAAAGCATGTATAAACATATAATAATACAAATTTCAAATTATTTGGCATAATTAAAAAATTTTATTCATTTTTTTATTTTAAGCAATAATATAATATACTAAAATATATTTAATCTGTTTACATCATTGCACTTTAAAAAAAAATATCATTGGTTTCAAAATCTAATTAATTTTCTTACCTATTCCAGAACTTAGTTTTGTTCCGCCATATATATACAGCAGCAGTTGGGAATAGGAATAACCAAACATTAAGATTGTTAGACCTAACAAGACCATTAACTTCAATATTCTTCCTAAAATTGTAAGGGCCATAGACAATTTTTCCTGAAATTTAGAAATCTAATATTATTTTTTTCCTTAATATATAATAATACAACTAATAAATAAAAATATGAGCAGGGAAATTATTAAATAATAGAAATTAATATTTTGTAAAAATATGTTTTAATAAATTCTTAGAAATTTCAAAGATTTATAAATTAAGAGAATATGATGCTCTCAACTTGATTTTTCAAAAATCTTTTGAATGAATGAAAGTTAAAAAATAAGCAAACATCATCATAAAAAAATAATTTAGATGAATCAATATTATAATTTTATAAATGAAACAAAAATATCGAGTATAAAAGATATGAATAATTAAAGATTAAATTTTGTTTCATTAATATTTCCTCCGCTTCCAATTTTTCTTATTGATGTTCTGTGAAAAGTTTATAAAAAACTAAACTTACCAAAGGTTGGGAAGTTCTATCTCTTGTCAATATCTGAGTGAAGAGCAAATATGCACTATCTTCTATTGGCAACAAAATGAATCGAGCCGCTAGTGATCCCAAGTTGTTGACTACATCATAGAGACCTTAAAAAGTGAATGTAAATTTAAATTATTTGTTCCTATTTAGAACAGAATCGAATATTTAATTTCATTTAACTGAGAATACATAGGAAAGTATAGAATAGTATATAGAATATATCTGTATAAAAATATATAATATAGAATGTATAAAAATATACAGATATATAGAATGTTTAAAAATATATAGAATATTTTCATAGGATAGCAAATTTACAAGCAATTCTGCAGATAAATTACAAATGTCAATTCTCAAAAATCTATTATGAAGTTTTCAATACATAACCAAAGATGTGAAAACAAAAAGAACACACACAAATAAAACTCTGATCATTCAAATCGATTTATAACTCACATTAATGGTGTACAGATTACTTTGAAATACACAAATATTTGAGCTTTTGTCAAATAGATTTTGCAAAAGAGTTGCGATAAAAAGATTTCTCGAAATAACCACTGAGAAATCTTATTCTGAATCCATTAATATTTGTATTATTTAATTTTCCCCAAAAAAGTATGCTATTCAAATGTATCAAGCTTTTGATGTTCTTATTGTGTCTGTTTAAATTTTTTCTAGTTGTTTCTTTACTATGCTCAGTCACACTTTTCAATCTGAATATAGTTTAAATAGATATTTTCTATCGCCTCCTCAAAAGTTTCTGCATGGAATTTTGAAACACTCTTTGAATACATATATTACTTGGTACAGCAATAAAAAATTTATACAATTAATGCTCCACAGTGAAATATATATTTCAAATAAAAGCAAGAAAATCCCTCTAAGAAATATATATATATATATATATATATATATATATATATATATATATATATATATATATATATATCAGGAAGTTTTAGCATAATATTCATAAATATATAATTTCTAAATATATAAGTGGCAGATGTATTTATATTACATACAAATAATTTGCAAATAAATAATATTTGAAAACTAGAATTATTCTATTCTGTTATGGAAATTCAAAAAGAGTTTTACAGAAGGAGATATCAAATTTATCTGACTCTAAATACACGCTTAAATAGTAGAATGATATTTACAAGGATGGCTAAAAATATCTTTTTTAAACATGAGCAATATGATTTCAAATGTTTACCTTGTTCAGCAAATGAAAGAAGAGTGAAAAAACTCATCAAATAACGCTCCCCTGAAAAAAAAATTATCCTACAGTACAAAGTTAGTTAAAAGTTTAGTAAAATATGTTTTTATAGTTTTTACATGTAAAACCATTAAAAGGTTATAATTAAGTATTTAAATGAAACAAGTTAAAACAATAACTTGCATAAGTAAAAAAAAATAACTATCACTAGTGGCAATTGATTAAATCTATTATAATGTCAAAAATAGTATTTGAATGAACACAGAAAAAACTTTACCTTCTGTAAGAAGTTGTTTTAATAATGTTTGTTTAAAAAAACTCCAAGTCAAATAAAGGTCTTCCCATTCCACAAACTAAAAATAAATATAAAAGAATTCAATAGTAGTTAATAAAAATGTTTCAAATGAATCAAATAAAATTTCATTTAAAAATTAGTATTATAACTCAAAATAGAAGTCTAAGCAATTATAAATAGAAAATTTTCGGTAAAACAGTGGAAAAATCTAAGATCTGCAATCTAAAATGAAAATTACAAAGGGTAAAATAAAATATGTATTTTAAAACATTCATAAAAAGATCTATGTTTGAAGCAAATTAAAATCTTCACTCATTAATTAAATATATCTTAGAATTAAATGTATCTACAAGTTATCAATATTAGTGTGTTGAACACAAATACATTAAATGAAAAATAAAATAAAATAAAGTGGAATTTCTTTTCTTAGAAATCAAATTTAGAGGAAGAAATAAGATGTTAAGAACAAAATGTTAATTTTTTAATCATAAAAATAATGCCAAGTTAATAAATATAATTAATTTTATTTTAAGGCTAACACGGAACATTCAGAATCTGAACAGGTTTTAACTGGTATAATTATACCAAATACTATAATAAAATACTATGATAATTTTTAATAATGCAATTGAATACTTACATATTTAGAAAATTTGGGAAGAGTGTCACGCAGAGATGTAATTAACAAAGGAGAAATCTTTTGTTCAGATGAATTTAAATAATATCCAAAGTAACTATAAAATGATAATGTGTACACAATAGAACTTAAAACCTATAAAAATTAATAAATAAAAAGATTAATAGCTCCATTTTCAAAAACAAAAGATGAAACATATTTGAAAACACTCACAAAAAATATTTTGTAACAAAATTAATGAAATCATCATCTTAGATTTATTAATAACATATAAACATAAATCTAAAATAGGGTGAAAAGATTTGTTTAAAATTAATGAATGACTATTCAAGGTTTATGTTTCTCAGTGTCAATAATTCCACATGATTATAAATAACAAATTTACATATGCCAATATTCTCCAATCCAAACTCTTATTTTCTATTAATCTGGGAAAACTGTAACTGATTTCAAAAATCCTGAAACTAACATAAAACAAAAAAGGTCACGTATATTTTAATACACTTGTATGCATTAAGCAGGAAAAATAATTTAGAGAACTATATATTAAAAATGTATTTATATTTTTTATATTATGTTCATTTATACTTTTATATTGTGTTTATTTATATTTTTTATATTACATTTCTTTATATTTATATTTTTCAGTTCCTTTTCCCAAATTTGAAAAAATGCATTTTAATTTCATTTGAATATTTAAAAATAGGTCATTCAGCTTCCTTTTTGAAGAGGGCAGGAAACAGGTGGAAATTATATTTCAATAACAATTGCATAACCAATTTTTAAAAAATAATAATTGAAAAATTAATGTAATTAGTTAAACAACTGTTGTAAACAATGTTTTTTACTTAAATCTTTAAAAATCAGATTAGAGCAGGAAGAATATATATTTCAAAATATATATTAATATATATGAAATATTGACAGGGGAAAAAAAAACATTGTTCATAGAAAGAAAAGAACTTTTAAAAGCAACCCATATATTTAATGCTTATTAGGGCAGCTTATTAATACTCATAATTATCTGGAATTAGTTTTGATTTCCATTAAAAATCTAAAATAATACAATCTTGAAAGAGATTTTCTGATCCAATATATTTATTTTTGCCTGATGAAAATAAATTATATTTCACAGTCTGCACAACATGTAGACTATCTATGGGTAATATCAAAAAATGAGTAATTTATCATTACAAATTAAATATTCTAACCCAAATTTGATAAAGATAAGTTTAAGTTTCATTCATTTAAAAACCCTAGATTTAAAAAAGTAAAAAAGCAAGAATTTTGACTATATATGTGCCACAAATGCCATCTTAGCTAAACATTTAGTAAATGTTTACAGTAAAAAAAACATACCTGACTGAAGCAAAAGCAATACATGGTTTGTTCTGGCCATCTGCTTAGACATAACACCATACTAAGGCTCCTCACAGTCAACATTGCTCCTTCTAGAACAACCTGCATGAATACATAATTTCATTTTATTAATTTTTAAAATTTCAGCAGTTTGATCATATGAATGTATTGAATACCTTTTTGATATAAATAAACATTATCATTTACAATACTTATTTTTAAAATTTATTTATTACCCAAGTGGTCTAAGCCAAATGTTTCAGTATTTTCAAATGTATTTACTGAAAGTTATTAACAAATTATTAGCTCCAGAAAATCATTTCATATTAATTACAAATCATTACTAATATTTCCATCAATGAAATAGCTAAACTCACAGATAAAAAGATAAAATAAAGCATGAAGTAATATTCACATATTTGAATTGATATAAATCAATAGCAAAAACAAACTAATCGCTTTAAACTGAAATTTTTTTCACAAAATTACATATAAGGAATAACATATAAGGAAGATGTTGTATAGAATGGACCACAAAACATTCACAAAGAAGAAAAGTGTAATTTTAATTTGAAACAATTATTTGTAAAAAGAAATACTTTGGAAATGGAAAAAAAAAATCTATGCAAACTTTAATAAAAATGCTTTAATTCTACAAATTTGAAACTTGGCTGTACATCCAGAAATATAATCATTCGAAATCTACCTTTTTACCAAATATTATATGCAAATGTAGTTAAACACTTTTTTATAAATGATGAATAAAAGCATATCAAAACTGGAACTTTTATGAGTTTCAGTGAGAAGAGAAGAAAAATAGAAGAGCAACAAAATCTATGCAAACTGCAATATATAGTTTAGTTTCAATGATTATTTGTAGAAAAACCAAATAAAATACTCATTTTTATTAAGTGATACAACTAGCAGAACTCCATTATATATCATTAAAAGAAAGGAAACAGAAATTATTTCATACGTACATTATTTTTTTTAGATAAACAGATGATTAATAAACATTTTAGATGTTTTTTTTTTTTGTAGATAAACAATATCATTCTAGAAGTTAAGCCCTGATGATGATGATAAAAAAAAGCAATTTAAGAAAAAATGTATATGCTAAAATTTATTGTAAAGGTATTTAATATATTTCTGAAGAAAACCATGTAACATCGAAAGAGAAGAAAGGATATCAGATTAAAGCTGAATCAAGTAACAAATTATATATATTTATAAATATAAATTATTTATTACTCCAGATATTCTAACAATAAAGATTTTAGGGTCAACTGTGCATGCCCAAACACATCTTAGTACATTATATATATTGGTCAACAATATTAGTTGCTGTTAAATCATTTACATATTTTTAATTTTCTGGAGAAATTTTTTATCACGGTAACTTCTCTTACAGGTTTCAGATAATTATTTTCTAATAAATGCACAATTTGCAATAGACTTTCCATTCAGAAACCATCAAATCATATTTTAAGTATTTTTGAGATATTGAAAAAAAAATGATAAATACATGTAATTAAATATTGACTAATATGACTGAATTTTGAGAAAAATAAGAAAATATTTAATAATGAAAATGTGGTATTCAAAAGCTATGTGAAAACAAATATTATTGATCTGGAAATTTCCAAAACATAATAGATAAAATTAAACTACTAACAAAAATAATTTAGTGTAAAAAATAACAATTACAAGTAAATACCTTTAATTTTATAAATTGACAACTCTGACTAAATACATAAAGAGGTTCTGCAAGGCTTTCAATCAAGACTGAAATGATAACAATATTCACACCAGCAGAATAGTGCTTAACAAGATCAGGATCAGGTTCTTCCAATATGTTCAACCAAATGTACCGCAGTAAGAGTGAACAAATTAAACAAACAGGAACTCTAAATAAAAAAAAAAAAATGTCAAATTTATTTCCAAAGAAATATATGATTGCAACAAATAATAAAGATATCAAACAATCTCATTTAGTGGTTATGAGTACATAGCACTTCAAAATGGTAAAAGTTATTAATAAATGAATAACTCATAGAAATGAAATAATTAATGCAAACAATGGGAAATTGATGTAAGTGAAATGATTTCTTGCAAAGTGACATAATTTAATAAGCATTTTTAAAAATATATCACATAAAAGAGTAAAGAACAAAGAAGGGACAATAGGGAAAGGGAATCTTTTAAGCATCACTTTTGAGATAATAACTTGAAGGTAGTGAAAATAAGCATTTTTAATCAATAAACTAGGGGTTAATTTTTGTATTTAATTAAATCTTAATAATTCCAACACTCTTTCATCCAAAAAATCAAATGAAAATATATACATAATATGACTGAACATGAAAAAAAAAGGGGGAAGGCTGATTCTGCCACTTAGAGGATAAAGATTAATTTCTGTATGTGACAGAAAAGATAAGATACTCAAGAATTTTAATTCTTATTCTTTACTAATCAAAAATATGTCCCAATATTCAAATGACAGAATTACCACAAATGAATATTAGAAAATAAAATATAATATGATTTTTTTTAAAAATAAGGAATTATGAAGTGTGTATGATAATAAAGAATAAATATAAATAATTATAAATTAAATATTCACAAAGGAAATAGTTTAATGATTGACATTTTTATATAGAATATAAACATTGTACCCAATAATTCATAAACAATTCTCAATGAACTTACATCATCCACAACAAATTAAACTTCTTCGCTAAGGATTTTTTATCAAATCTAGATAAACAAGAACGCCGAAATGCTTCACGGCTCAAACAATGGCATGTTGAATAAAGCAAGAGTAACCTGAGGAAAAAAGGTAAAGAAATAACGCCAAAGTAAGTATTAAAAAAATTTGTAAATAAGTACAAAAGAGGATTGTGAAATGTTAAATTGATATCAAATAACAGAGCAAAAAAAAGAATAAAATTATAAAAATTAGTTAACTGTTTTTTTTTTTTTAAATATTTCAAAAACAATAAATAAATTTGATATATTTGAAAAATATGTAATAAGAAGATAAATGTAATTTAGTATTATACATGATATTATATTGCAAAACAAGAGACTCATTTTAGCATTAAAAATTATATCCAGAACTTTTTTAAATTCATAAAACTAAAATAATACTTCTAATTATCAATAATTGGTTAAATTTTTAAGTAATTTAAGAATGCTAAACAAATTCTATAATCAAAGTAAAGCAAAAATATTCAAAATGAAGACAGGAAGGAAAATAAGTGAAAAAAAATTGAATGAAGGAACGTAATTCAAACATTATAAAAAAATTTATTGCCTTAGAGACATACTTTATATATAAAATTTTCTATAAACTACATAAATTTAAATTAAATATTAACTATAGAATTCACTGATTCATTTATCAAAAATACTGGATAAAAACATTCAAGTTTTCTAAAAACCTACTTTTTTTAATATTGCATAAGATATTCACATTAGTGAAATTTAAAATGTCTTTAAAACTTACCGAACATTTATAACGCCAAGAGCTTCTTTAGTGATGAAACGGAATATAATTGCATTCGAAAGTGATGATAAAATGCGAACTAAAACCTAAATAATAAATTACTGTCATTTAAATATCAAAGTTGATATTATTACATACGACATGTATAACTGTTAAAATTATAACATATAAATTTATCATATTTAAATATTTCTTTGCAAAGCATGCATTAAATATATTTGAAATCAATAAATTAAATTTATTACAAATGCAATGCAATCAAATTTCAGTGAAATTGCAGTAGAAGACCTCATAACGCAAAAGCTAACTACAGAAAAATTTACATTATATTTAGAATCCAATCAGCAGTACATTATCAAGGCCAAAATCTTTTAAGAAAGTACTGTTATTACCTTAAGCAAATTTTTTAATAGAATCACACAAAGCAATATTTTTATTTCAAATGAATAAACACGTAGGAAAAATGATTTTGAGCTGATAAACAATGAAACTTATCTATAATTTGAAAAAGAAATCCATATTATATAATTTTAATATTTATATTTATTACTACATAAATATAATTAAATAATTCCTTATATTATAAATTTATTAAAATTTAATAATTTTAAAAAGTAAAATCCTGTTTTATTAAATAAACTGACAGCATATGAAATTCATCTAAGGAAAGATTAATTTTAGAAGCTGACTAAATTTTTTCACATACATAATTATAATTTAGCCTCAAAGATAAGGTTAAATTCAATTTTAACTGAGTTAATAAAATAAATTTTCAGGAAAAATTACAAAAAATTCTTAAATATAACTAAAGTATACTTGTTAGCACTAATAATATAAATATAAGGTTTTGTTTATTTCGAAAGGTGATGGCATATTTGTTTCTTCAACATTTTGAATGAAATTATCAAACTTAATGTAAAAGTATTAAGGTAATAACTTAATAGGAAATATTAAAAAATTAAGAATCATTCATATACAGTAAAGGCTCTTTATTCGCGGGGTATAATGTTCCATAAATATGCCGCAAATACAGAAACCGTGAATACGGAATGGTAATTTATATTGGATTATAGGAGATACGTTCCTAAGTGACAAAATATAAAAAAATATGTAAAAAAATCAACTTAATTGAAGTTTTTGAACATTTTGATTAATTATTTTAAGGCTTAGGAAATGGTTTCAAGAATGTTGTCATTTTCTCTTGCTTGAGTTTTTAAAAGCTCCTTCAATTCAGACTGATATGCAGCAGTTGCATTAGCAATTTGCCTCTTAAAAATAAGGCTCCATTCCATAGATGATCAATGTTCATAAAGTAGGTGCAATGCTCATTTGCAATTCTTAAACCTTTACTAATAGTTTTCAAATTAAATGTCCTGTTTCCAGTGCTTCTTGAAGCCTCTTCTTCAATAGGCAGTGAATATAACATTTCTTTCCAGTTGGTTTCAGTCAAATCTTCAACTTGCGATTCAAGCAATTCTTAAATGTCACTTGATTTTCTCTGTTTGAACTCATCTCGTCCTATTTCATTCGTGATTTCGGCTATGTTTGCAGTCAAAGTTTGAACTTGTACAAATTCTTCGTAATTTTCCGCAGTCAGAGCAGGCCACAGTTTTTTCTAGCATGACTTAAATGTGCGTGGCTTCAGTTCTTCCAATGATTCTTTTATGTTTACGATGCATTTTGCTATGTCAAATTTCTTCCAGCATTCAATGACATTCATATCAGGATTACATTCCATATTATCCAATATGGTTTTGGAGGTTCATCTAATGTAATAGAGCTTAAAGGCCTGGATTATTACTTGATCCATAGGTTGAAGCAAAGCCGTCGTGTTGGGAGGTAAAAATGTCACTTTTATATTTGGATGCATAGTTTCAAGTTCGCTGGGATGACCTAGTACATTGTCCAAAACTAGAAGTGATTTAAAGTATAATTTTTTTTTTTTACTTTCAATTTCAGAAACAAAACAATTTCGGAACCAGGCACAAAAAATAGAGCTTGTAACCCATGCTTTCTTATTAGCAAGCCAAAACACTGGCAGGTTGAATAAAGAAATTTTTAGCCCTGAATATAGGAATTGGGTCGCATTTCTTAAATCCGCTAATAGTGAAAACGCGAATGAAGGAATACTGTATAAAAAAGTGTATTCTTTGCATGTTTTTCCTCCCTTATGACAAAGGCGAACAATTTTCGAAGGATATAAAAGAAAAAAAAAAGTCCTAAAAAGTTCCTTTCGGAAAATAACTTCATTTAATAATCATCAAAGAACAGCAACAGAATTATATTACCTGCAGTATTATATTACAAGAAGCTGCTAAAATAGCTACACTAACTGCTGAAGTTTCCGGCATTTTAACAGAAATTAAGATAATAATTTTATAGACAAAATATCGCCAACAATATTATGACAATAGAAAAGAGAAATTTTCAATTTAAACATTTAGTAAAATGAATAATTTGCGTTTAATGTAAAACACATGTCATCATTTTTATAGCGACAAATTAATGACAAGCAAGCGAATATTTATTTTCATTTACCTGGTCGCGATTATAACGGTTTTGCCTCAAATGATCCAAGATTTTTGTTTCTTGATTATTAGTATTTTTCTGCGTTTCTTTGAAAGAAGATAAAATGAAAGCATAGTAAAATGAAAGTAAAAAACATCAAGCGCTTTCAAAGTACAATCTAATCAATTGAATTTGAATAAAATCAAAGCAAGTTAGAACGGATGATGCTTTATCTAAGACAATTTTATTTAATATTCTTGTTGGCAACATCTTAATGTTTATTTATTTTCTGATGCCAACTTCAAATTTCCGTGCAATTTTTAAATTTCGTGTCATACTAGTAAAAAATAACTATTAATTGATTAATCATGGGAGGATCTGTTTCTTCATCGCCTAAACTTCTCTACAGTGTTGAAAAAAGTCTCATAAATGATTTAATTACAAAAAATTGTATTGTTATATTTTCTAAAACACAGTGTACTTACTGTCGAAGAGTAAAAAAGGTACAAAGATTCTAATTAAAAAAAAGTATTCATTTCCTGATTCTTTATTCTGAATAATCATATTTATTTTTTCCATTCTTTGATTTTAAAATATTAAAAGGACATCAATAAAGGTATCCATTTCGAAGTCAAGGAATATCTTAGGCTAGATTTAACACTTTTGGACGTTTTGGTTATGAAAAAACAAAACAAAAACTCCAAAGGTACTGTTTTGCGTTAATAATGTGCATGTATCTAGGCATCACTGAGAATTCTTTAATGTTAGTTGAGATTTAATAGAAGATTAGGAGTTACCAACTTCAAATACCTTTAAAAATTGTTGTGTATCATATTTTTTCTATGCTTTGCTATTAGCAAAGGACTGTTTGAAATACCATTTAAAAATTGTCTTATTTACTGTTCTTTAAATACCAGTGTCTGTTACATGTAGTTTACTATATTTCAGAATTGAGTGTAAAATGAACTGTTCAGTCTAATATAATATAAACACCCAATAATATTCTAGACTAATGAATCATATTGATCATTAAAAAAAATCAAGGTATACATTTTTTAAAAATAGTCACCGTAAAATTTATGTATCAAAATCAAATTTCATGCAAGTAATTGCAATTATTTTTCAAAAGAGAAAAATAATACTATAAGTATTTTATAACAAAGTTTCCTTTTATACTATATTTGACTGTATTTTTTTTAGTAATACTTTAAAAATTTGTTTAAGATCTATTTGGTCTCAATAAAAAGATTCGCATTATCTTTGAATTTATGTGGAAATTATTTTATTAAAAATAACTTATTCTGTTTGTCATAAACTCATAATTATGTGCTAAAATTTTGTTGTTTCTCTTTTTAGTGTTGTACTTTTATAGAAATTTCTTACCTTAAACACACACACACATATATTTATATATATATATTCCCTTTTTTTGGAACTTATGTATTAACTACAAGTAAAAAAATTAATTAGATAATGATTTATTATTTTTTATTTCTCCTTAAAAAATACTGAATCATGTGTGTTAAATTTCTATAAAAAGTTGTAGAATTTAAGCTTTGTAACATTAAGGATTTTTTTCCCTGGAAAATATAAACTATATTTTATATCCATTCATATGATTTCTTTCTTCCTTTTTTAAATTCAGAATATGAACAATTTAAAAGAATCCTTGGAAAATATATATAACTAAAAAAAAGTGTTTTATAGAGTTATCTCGATTTTTAAAAAAATATTTAATCATAGTTTCAAAATATCTAATCATTCGTGTTTAAAAATATTTAATCATAGTTGTAATTGATACACTTCATATTTATGAGTTTACTGAAATATTTAAATCTATTAAATTAACAGGAATAAATATAAATATAAAAGATATTTATATTTTGAATTTTGTTTGGAAAAATGTATGTTGTATGAAAAGTAAATCAAATTAATTTTGCATAAGTTCTGCCCTGTAGAATGAATTTAAAATGTACAAATAGTTTTCTTATTATATTTCAATACACATAATTTCATAATAATGTTACAGGATTTCATTGACTAGCTTTGAATTCAACATTTGTTGTCATATTTGAAATTGTAACGGATTTGTTATGAAAAATACCATTTTATGACCATAAATGCATTATCATATTTTTGTGGATTCATGAACTATCCATTACAGCTGCTCACTGAATCCAATGTACCTTTCTTATCAATTGAGCTTGATAAAAGAGAAGATGGAACTAATCTTCAAAATGCATTACATGAAATAACTGGAGTTAGAACAGTAAGTTTAATGTTACTTCTACTGATGAGATAATCGTTATATATATTATTTCTCTTTCCTGAAACTGTTCTTTAATTTTTTTATGTAAAACCGGAGGTTAATATTCAATGAATGTTCTGACATTTTTCTTAGCATTACTTTTCAATATTAATATGATTGTTTTGCTTTATTAATTTGATATTTCCTATTAAAGAATTATTCAATCACTTTAAACTAATCTCTTAGGCCAAAAACAAAGGGAGTTTCAATTTTTTGTATCTTTTATTGTTTTGATTCAGATGTTCTTATTTTATACAGAAAAAAAAAATCAAATTTCAAAAAATTGAAAAAATAACAAATGATATATTAAAGGCCATTTTTCTTTGTGAAAGTTCATTTTATATTATGATTTGTACTATATTTAAAATGAATCATAAAACGAACTTTCACAAAGAAAAATTGCCTTTAATATGCAATTTTTCTATTTTTTCTATTTTTTAAAATTATTTTATTATTTATTTATTATTTTGCTGTATAAAATAAGAACATCTTAATCAAAACAATTAAAGATTTGAACATTTGAAACTCACCTTATTTTATTTTATTTTTATGATACATTTTAAATAAAATACAAATTATATTCTGTCAATATTGTTACGTTCAGTTTTGGCAGGATGGTCAGCTGTATGCAAGAAGAAGTACAAATCATATTCTATATTTTATTTTTAATAAATTCATATGCATAAGCTATTTTTATAATAGTGCATGATTATTTAATCTAGATATTAGAGCATTTTAAAGAATGCTGTATTTTCAAAATTTTAGTTTTTATTATTTGTGTATTATTTAGTGTATGTAGTTTAAATGCAAGTGAAGAATGAACAAACAATGGCATGCATTATAAAATAAAATATTTTTAGTGTAGACATATGTATATTTTTCATATTTTAGTTATCAATATGATTAAAACTATGAAGAATTTTATTCATTTTGGTGATTTAAAGATATGATCCTAAAGTATATAAATCAGTGAAATTAACTGTGGAATGTAATTTAATTTTAACTAGACACATTCAGCAACTTGCTAATTAGTAAACATTATTCTTAGAAAGATTCTATTGTGTCAACAAAATTTAAAACATGCAAGTGATTCAAAACATATATTATGTTTTATTTATATTGTTACGAACCTGTGGTTTTGCTTTCCCGCGCTAATACTGTCATCGTAAAGAAGACAGATTGACAGTAATATGTATTTAGTAGTGAATGGGCGTAACGTCAGAGGTCCCAAGGCTTGGCGACCATTTGGCGACTTGGCAACGAATTTGGCGACAAAATGGAAAGTACCCGAAACATCGAGAATTTTCCCGATCCGTCCACTAGGAGCCGAGATCCAGCTAGAACGCTCCTGATTGGTCCAGAAAACGTTAGCCCCGACTACCACTGGTATAAATAAGGAAGAGGGCTCCAATGTAAATCAATCGGGAATCAAATCAATCGAGTCGGATAAAGTCGAAGCGAAGCAGCGGAGAAAAGGGAAAGGAGATCTGAGGAAGAATCCGGTGGAGTCAGGCCGAAGTGCGGCAGTGGAGAGAAGCCGAAGCTGTACGGCCTGGTGTTTCAACGAAGACAAGTAGCGCTGTGGAGTTTATCGAGAAGACTTGAGAGATAGAGGTGAACTGTGGAGTCCTGAATGGAGGACTGCTAATCTCTGTGTGGCATATACTGACGAAGCCTGCGTCGTGTCTCGTAGCCCATTGTGCCGTCGTCGGGAACGGAGCTGTCCCGAACTAAGGAGTAGTCCCGTTGTGTGAAGTAGTGAGTCGACAGCAAAGGCAAGAAGAGACAAAGGAATAGTTCAGCCTGTTCTGGAGAGACACAGGAGGTGTAAAGCGAATCCCTTAAAGATTCCCTCTCCGGCTGAATCTTGTCTGGCCGCTCTGTGGACATTGTCACTACAGAATTTTTGCCTGTGGACTACTATCTTCAGTGTGCTGTCCTGTGTGTACGTCTCGACTGTAAATAGCTATCACCTGTATATATTTGTGTTGTGAATATTTGTCGCCATTGTGCTGTCTTGTCCCCGTCCTGTAAATAAACGTCTGTTGTGTTCGTCAACTAAAGGACTGATTATTCTATGTGTCATCATCATCTCTAACACAATACACAACCACTATACTATACAAGTTAAAAAGAACCCGACGGATTAATATGGGAAATCCGTAACAATATTAATTATTTTGATTTAAAACTTCCATTTGATTCTTTGAATGTAATAAACTACTATTGTGGAAAAATAAGATTAAGAAAATGTAAATTCAAATGAATAACTATCATCAACTAAGCAAAATGTTTTGTCTTTTTTTATGTTTTTAAATTAAGCAATTCAATCCTAAAATTATTATTCTGATTAAGTTTGTTGAAAGATTAGTTTAGTATATAGTATTTAGATTTTAGAACACCTCAAAAGATTGTTTTAACTCCAGAATAGTATAAATTAAAAAAATTACTTTTTTTTATTCTAAAATGCTTAAGAAGAATTAAACGTATAAAATACATTTGAAATTTTTGAGGGATGTAAAGAAGGGGGAAAAATCATCATTTATTCTAACCTAGTTTATTAAATACTTAAGATTTTAAGGCAGAAGGGAACTTCCTCATAATCAACTGTAACTTCCCCTTCCAATCCTCTTGCATGTACTTTTAAGGGGGGGGGCAGTATTTAGTAATATTGTAGGTAGAAATATTCTACATAATTAGGATTACTGTCAGTGGACAGATAAAATTTATGATTTTAAAATAATTTTATAAATTATTTTAATGTGATAATTTTTTATTAAGTATTTGGTAAAATTATAGTTTGAAAAAATGCATTTTGATTTAATTCATAAATATATAAAATATTTAAAAAAGGAACTCTTTTTTGCAAATATTGAACATCTAAACCATACCTGTTCCAAATAGATTGTTTCTAACTGAATAGTTTATTCTTCACCAACAGGTCTTTATTTGTAACTAAAAATATCTCAACTATTATGATACAGAATTGATAAATCTACTTTGTGAAGAATTTATGCAAATAAGCCCAAGAGCAATGATATTCATGATGGAACATCATTGTTTTTTGGTGAATATAAGTAAAAAAAAGCTTCTAATAATTTTTGTAAGAATAAAAATTATATTTCATTCACATCTTCTCTCTGTTTATTAGAAAACTTACTGAATCATTTATCATTTGTTTATGCTAAAAATATGCTTATATTTGAATTGAAATTCTTTTGGACTTCAATTTTTTTTATTACTTTTTGTAAAAATTTAACTAAATCAACATTTTCTATAATCTGAAATCTGAACATTTCTTTCTCTCTTTTTATTTATTTTTGAAGGTTCCACGAGTTTTTATCAATAAAGAATGTGTTGGTGGTGCAACAGATGTTGAAAAATTGCAGAAAGAGAATAAATTGATGGAGAAGATTCAAATGTGTGAAGGAAGGCTATGATGTTTAAGTTGTTTTAGAATCCTGTATAGAGTATATTTCATTTAGTAAATTTTATTCTATTTATATTTAATTTATTGTTGCTATATAATGTAATTATTGTGCAGTTTTATTTATTGCATATGAATGTAACATCTTGTATAAAAATTATTCATTAAAAGAATATTTTCATTATTTTAAACAAAGGCATGTTTATTCTTTTCTTTCTGTTATTTTGTAATTAGACAATATAAGCATTTCTCAATTAAAATAAAATTTAATGAAATATCTAGACTATCATGTACATTTAAAAATTCAGGCATATAATGCGATATTAAAATACTATTCATATGTGTGCAAATTCAATTGTCTATTGAATTATGTAACTAAATTATAATTTTCATATTACTTTCCTGGTATTTAACCTCATAAAATTTTGAATAAAATATTGTGTACAAAAATAATAATGGTAAATAATTACTGCTAAGTATTATGACTACTCATCTATCATGAGTAAAGTATTTCAAGTCTTACTTAAATCAAAATTTACATTAATGATTTATTCTATGCTTTTTCTGAAAAGACATTGCGAAATATTTTTTTGTAAGTACCAACGCAAAAACTCTTATAGTTACATAGCAATTTGTAAATATCCCCAAAACATGGTGTAGTTCTGAAACTGTGAAATTTTTAAATAATCATATTACTAATTCTTAAGCAGAACGATAATTGATTGTGACTCGACAGTATTACTCATGACAAACTGTATCTGCCATAAAACCTGAATTTGTATTCCCTATAACTAGAATTTTAATACATGTACTTAATTCAGTTGAAGAGGGTCTTTCTTTTCTTGATCATATTTTGCAATCCATTTGGAGACACTAGATTTCTGAAAAATTTTGCTCATATCTCAAAACATTTTTCTTTCTGATCACTTTTTGTTATATTTTGAGCTTTAAAGTCGTTAAAATTAAAAGGAACAAGAGAGGACTTTATTATTGCCTGCTGTTCTGGAGCCAAATATGAAATTTGCATACTTATATAATCAAACTAGCTCATACCTGGCGTGTTGTTGCCGCAAAAGAATTAAAAAAAAAATGTCGTTTGGAATTTCAAATAATTATCTTGCTTAATTAGGATAATTAAAGAAATATTTATTTTCGTATCGAAAATGAATGTCTTCATTGAAAGTTAGTGGTATATGAGAGAAAAGTGTAAATAATATATTATATATCCTTATGATTCAAAAGTTTTCAGGTTGGCAACATTTTTTTTTTCTATGTTTTTCCATCTCGAACAGAAACAAATAAATTTTTTGAGTATCCGATTCATAAGCATTCAGAATAGAACTGGATGGAATCGGATGAGCGGCACGATAGCGCACAAGAGACATACAGACAAACATTTCTTTTTTAAATATATAGATGACATAATCTTACTCTGCCTATAACCATCCTATAAGTGCAAGTAACAAGTAATCGAAGTTTTAATCGCAATCGGTTGAGTGGCGCAGCAGCATATAAGAGACTCGCAGACAAACATTCATTTTTATTTAGATAGATAGATTGAAACTCTCAAGATCAAAGGCTGAAAAAATTTTCAATTTAATATTTTACCTATACTTCATATTTTCTCGGCAAATTGTTTTTAAAAGTTCAAATTTTAGGCATATAATAGTTTAGAGCATTTGTGCTAATTTATTTAATGTGCTCTGCTCCTCCTTAACTTATAATAATTTTTCCTAACACTTCAACTTTGGTTTTGAGTTTTAAGTGATTAAATTTCTTCTTTTTATTGACATGTCTGCTGAATCGTGATTCATTTTGAAAAATTGAATGGATAAAAAATGGAATAAATCAGTATTAAAGTTATGTTTTTACGACAGAATATATTTCACGATTAATATAATATCCCAATTATTAGTCAATTAAAATTTCTCTTATTCAAAAATATCAATATACTGCAAAAAGAAGACAGAACTTTAGAATAAAATGCGATGCATGTTGCGCGGTGCATTTTTGCACATCCAATCATATCACTATTAGAAACACCAAAAAATGGATGAACTTCCAACATTGTTTATCATTGCTCACTTTTGAAGTTCAAATATCAGAATTGATAATTTTCACATTATGTAGAATTCAGGAACGGCTTTTGAATAAGTAAATGAATGGCGTTGCACGACTTTTGAGTAAGCGTCATTAAAAAGGACAACATTTTAAAGTTTTGTGATATTCATTTTTGTGTCATGAACCTTCGGAAGTTTACGCGTGAAAACACCAAAATCTCAGTTATAATTTTTTTTTTTTTTACCTTAAGTTATCCGTCAACGTTCGAAGGAATATTTTTGAAAAATTTGATTTTTTAAAAATTATTTAAAACTGTGGTTTTTAGATGTATTGTCAATTATGATACAAAATACTACAAATACAACAAAATTATTTAAAAATATAATATATTTTGAGAAATAGGAAAATGTGTAGTAAATTTTAATGAAATTTAGCCAAAACGGTTAACATTCAACACAAAATTGTAATGCAGCAATCCTATATTTCTTTGTAGACATGTTATAGAATATAAAGATGAATGAAATGAACCAAAATCTGAGGATAAAAATATACGTACATGTGCATTTTTTCTATATATTCATAACTTCATTTTTCTTAAAACACCTCTAAATGAGAAAGTATTTCACCCACAATAAAACTATTGGTTTATTTTATTGCCCATATCATTTAAAACACATACTGAAATTTTTACGTAAATATCTCTTATTAGTTTTTGAGGTATCATGATAGAGACGGAGAATTTTTATGAAAATGAAAGTTTTAAGAAAACTGAAGTGAAAGACCAAGTTTAACTGAAAAATAGGTGACTCTGGGAGAAAGTTCAGTCCTTCCTTTTCCTAGAAAAGATAAACTGTTTTGGTAAGAGGAAAGTCTGAACTGCAAGAAATAACAATAAAAAAATAATTCGTAACCAGTAAAATAACCAGTGTTATTAACGTAGTCGGATGCCTTAAGAGTATATTTTTTTTTTTGTTGTTTAAATTCTCCAATGCATATCTGTGCCAAATTCGTAGTTATAGAACAAACTCTCTGTCTTGTAGAGCTCTAACACACTCACAAACTTCTTCATAATTTCTGTTTCATAATTGGTATATTACAACTGCTTAGATTATAAAGAGAAACATCCTTAATTCTCAACAATGGAAGAAAATAAAGCAATTAAATATTTGAAGAAATAGTGAAATGGATTTGAATTTTGGAACTACAATGAATTCTATTGTTGAAAATTAAACATAATAATAATTTTAAAGGAATTAGATGGTCTCGATAACGGAAATTTTCAAACTTTCAGGTATGAATAAAATGGATTTTTTCATATTTGAATTTAAAATGTGAAAGAAAATTTGCGACATGAAGAAGGAATGATTTATTTTAATTATAAGGCAATAAAAAATATTTGTTTTTTTTACATAATTTTTATGGTGAATTGATTGTGTTTTGATGCAATAATTCCCAAATTCATAACCCCAAGTCACAAGCCCAGAAAAAATAATTATGAGTAAAATAACTCCGAAATTAGCATACTGTAAAACAATACTCGTAGGTGAATAATTTATGTGAACTTATTTTAATTCATATAAGGTTGCGGTGGCCTGGTGGTAAGGTCTCGGCTTCAGAAACGGAAGGGCTCAGATTCGAGACTCGATTCCACCGAAAAACCGTTCTGGTGAGGGGGTTTCTTGCACGTGAAATCTGTCAGGCCAAACGTCCTCCCGTTGGTGTGGTGTGGAGAGGGGGGTGCCACTTCAGGTCTGTTCTCATCATCTGACCGTGGTTCAAAATGACGAGGTCCGTCCCAAATTAGCCCTAGCGTTGTTTTAGAACGGAACGTTCATATAACTAAAATTTAATTCAAATAGTAATAAAAAATTCAGAAAGTAATGAATGTCATGGAAATCTAAAGAATACATAACACTTTGGGTGATAAACAGTCTCAAAATTTCAATGCTGTTTAGCAGAAGAAAAAATATAAATTAGTTTAATAGGCGTATGATGTTTTTAAGTTTAGTTTAGTCTAGTCTAGTTATATTAACGTCCCGTTTAAAGCAACACGAGGGCTATTTTGGGACGGACTTCGTCATTTTGAACTACGGTCAGATGACGAGGACGACGCCTGAAGTGGCATCCCCCTCACCACACCATCGGGAGGATGTTTGGCCTGACAGATTGAACGTGCAAGATACCCCCTCACATGACGATTCTTCTTTGGAGTTGAGTCTCGAACCTGAAACCCTCCGGTTCCGAAGCCGAGACCTTATCACCAGACCACCGCGACCCATGATGTTTTTAAATATTGTTGTATAAGAATTCATACTATTGTAATGAATAGAATTTGCTCTATATGTACATAAATCTAAAGGGGAAAAAAAGGGTGGAATCATCTATCTTTCTATTAAAAAGCTTCTGTTAAATTTATTATTAAAGGATAATTTACAAACTTTCGAATCTGTACAAATTACACATATCTATAATCAGCGTAATTCCCACATTTTATTAAACGGAAACTATAAAATTAATTCCTTTGAAGTGTACTTATTCCCATTCCCTTAAAAATCACACAAGCTTCGGTAAATTTTTTACATGGTATCTAAATTACTATAATTACAATAGCAATTTTAGAATTCAATTTGTTTGGAAATAAATTTTGTACTTTATTATTTTCAAAACGCTGAAGTGCATTGCTCCGAAAAGCAGATTTCTATCGTTCAAGATAGTGCAGATATCAAAGTATATGCACGGGATTTGGTAGCTGTAGTTGTAATGGCCTGTTTGGTAGAGCTCCAACACAGTCAGTCAGTACAGTTTTCTTTATTATTAGTAACGATGCACCAGCACTTTTTTTGTTTGGAAAAAAAAGTGCCCGGTTTTCTATCACCTGCTGTTTATTACGAATCTGTCAACATTGGGGTTTGTTTTTACTGTGCAAAATCTAAGATATCTTTGACTTCCGGAAAAAGTACTTTTCTATTATTTCATTGTATACCATTATTTTGATAAAATATAAAACTGCATAAATATAAATTAATGTAGGAAGGCGTTTAGGATGATAAATTAAATAAATAAAATAAAAATAACTTTTTAACATAAAGCACTCTATAAGAAATTCAGAAATCATTTTTTTGAAAATCTCTAATAATATTAATAACACATAGACTGCCAACTATGAGATAGCTCGTAGATTGCATTCTTTTCTAGGACCCAAACATCTATGCGATTAGATGACCCCTTCTCTACAACAGTGAAAAGATAGCAAAGAAGCGGTCATCTCATTAGAGAGATGGTCCTGATATCAGGCGAGGGTAGTGGCAGTGAGCGTGTTAAATAAAAAATGCTGGCTACTTGACCTAGGGGTAGCGCGTCTTCACCGTGTTCTGGGTTCGAGTCCTGATTCAGGTATGGTTGTTCTTTTCCCTGTGTTCTATCGGTGAGGGGTGTGAAAGAGCCCCCACCCCTGTAAAAAGGGGCTGTGCAAGCAGAGCCGGCCTTCTCTATGAAGGGGTCCGGGTGCAAGAAACCATTTGGAGCCCTAAATTTTTAGAAAAGTTAAAAAAAAGAGAACATTTACATATGCAATTAATGATTCGTGACTTTGTTTTTGCTATTAATTATTCGATAAAAATAACAATTTTGCCAATTTCTTTTTCGATAGTACAGCAAAAGCGTTTAAGCATTATACCCATATGCTTGACCAAAGATAATAATTTATTTCATTTCAATTTGCTGAAAGAAAGTTTGGCCTGTATTATATTTTGTCACTGGCAATGTACAGGATTGAAAGAAACATTATTTTAGATATAGACAAAAGCAGATAGCTGATGATTTGCGAGTGCATTTGAACCCATCCTCAGACTCGACTTCTGGGCGCCAGTCAAGCCACTCTATCTTAACACTTCTGAGGGGGATTTCCTTATTCATAAATGAGCATTTTCGGTCTTTTTACGGATATTACTGCGATCTTTGCCTAATAAAGTCATCAGTTGATGCTCAGCTAACTACATGGAAACAAGCTTGTAGACTTTTAGTATATGTAGTAGTATTATTGTTCAGAGCACTATTTTAATTCTTAATCACGGTGGGTGTCCCTCTTGGTCGCGGGGCCCCGGTGCATAATACCCGCCGCAGCCCCCATATATCTTGTGTTCAAGCGAATATATGAGTGTCATCTTGTGAGCTAATTTCAAACTTCATGGGCCTTTATTTTAAGAAGCTTCGCACTCTCCTTTCCCATTTTCTTAAATTTGGTGTTTAATCCAATAGGGATAATCAGCAGCAACTACAAAATAGCAAATTTAACAAAACCCTAACTTTCTGATCTGTATTTATTAAAGAATCCGACTACGTTAGAAATAAAAATTTTGAAAAATTGTATTTCTTAAAAATTATTTAAAGGTACGGTGTTTAGATGTATTGCCAATTATGATAAAAACACTATAAATACAAAAAAAAAACTATTTAGAAACATAATATATTTTGTGAAATAGGAAAATGTGCAGTAAATTTTAATGAAATTCAACCAAAACGGTCAACATTCTGCTCAAAATGGCAATGCAGCAATCCCATTTTCTTTGTACACATGGTATAGAATACAATGATGAATGAAACGAACCAAAATCTCAAAAACATTTTGAGATGCAAAGAAGTTATGGGTAAAAATATACATATAAATAACATTGTTTTTTTCATAAAGTCACAACTTCATTTTTCTCAAAACTCCTGTAAATGAAAAAAAGTATTTCACCAACAATAAAACTTTTGGTTCATTTCATTGCCCCTAATATTTATAACACACGCTGAAATTTTTATGTAAATTTCACCATTAGTTTTTGAGATATCATGTTAACGGTGGAAAATTTTTATGAACATTAAAGTTTTGAGAAAATTGTAGTTAGCAACAAATTTTAGCTGAAAAAATATGTGACCCTGGAGGATAGGTCAGGCTTTCCTTTTTCTAGAAAAAATAAATTGTTTTGGGAAGAGGAAAGTCTGAACTACAAGAAATAACAATTTTTAAAAATTCGGTAATGTGATTGATAATCAATACCTTTAACTTAGCCGGCTACCTTAAGTTATCTATCGAAACATTATTTTTCAGGCTTATCTTTAGATTTGCAATGTACTGTAAAAAATTACACAATTAGAAATAAATCGACAATAATGTAGAACTTTGGAATTCTCAATTCCCTACAAAACGTCTTTTTATTTTCTTACCTTCCATCCACAAATGAAAGAGATACAAGTAGCTCAGAGCTACGTCATTGCTGTGCCCACACTTTTGTGTTGCCACTCATTGAAAATGGAAAGGGAATCCTTAGAAAGTTAGTTTTTGAGGGAGTTTCATTCATAACCGTGACTGAAAGGTTTCCCTGAAAGGAGGCGTTCGACGATCGCTTATTTCTTTGAAATGTTTTAACTTTGAAGAGAGAATTGCTTGTGGCTTCCATGCATTGAATAAAATTCATTTCGACACAAGAGAGTCTCATTCGGATATAAAGAAGGAGCAACAACTTTCCTGTTGTTGTCTTTGATTTAAAACTATAAATACTGTCGCGATATTTTATAAATATAACTTAAATGTGAGTGGCCTTTTTGCGAATCAATTATTAATTTGAGGATTCAGTTCGCCGTATTGAAAGATAAACAGGACTTGGCATAGCTTAGAATAGTTGCTTTGGTTCAACGACTTCTTTAAAAACAATATAGGATATATTTTTGAACATTTTTTGGCATTTTAAATCATAATTGAGTGACCAAGATGACACATTTGGAGAAACAAAGCTCTAATCACTCGAATCTTAACTCTAAAATTTTCAAACATTTAATTTTCTCAGAATTTAATAAAATTAAAACAATTTGTATTAGCAAAATTTCATTTATAAAAGGAATAAACAGTTTTATTGAAAATCTAAACAATACTGATTTTCTCCAAAACTACTGCAATATCAATATTTTAATAAAAAAAGAAATGGTGTAGTATTAATTTTTAACTTAAAAATAAAATAAAATAGATGGCACTCAGAAACTCCATTTATCTTTTTTCTCTGCTTGACACTGTATTCAAATTTGAATAGCAGTTGGGATGATAAGGTGAGATTTCTTCGCCTGATGCTGGTGTCTTCTTTCCCTTTTTGTTTTCTTAATTATTGGGAATGATTTTGATGATTTACCATATGATTTTGCTAATTATATTCAATATATATGGAAAAAATTGTTTTAATATTTCGGTTTTTTTTTAATTTCAGGGTTTTCTAATCTTCTGATATCTTAGACATTTCTTGAATGTTACTACTTTTGAAATTATTTATTTTTAGTTTGTCCACTCATAGTTATTTATCCTTATCCCTAGTAGCACAGAAATATCGCACAATATTGTATGACATTGATCAATAGTCGCAATGTTGTTTAATATCATATAATATCGCACAATATTATGCCACAGGGAATGTTTAATTTGTCCTTTTTCTTTATTTTCCGAGAAAAGAGAAAAAAATTGAGGAAATCTGAAGTGAAAAACACTGCTGCTGGCTCAGCATTACGATATAGGTATTGAGTCCCCCTCCCAGACCTCAAGTCATGAGGCACCGCCTCCAACGCCTGTGAAGAAATCCATCACTGGTTTTTTATTATTATTAACGTCAACTAGCTTCATAATTTCAGTTTTGTTTAGTTATATTAACGTCCCGTTGTAAAGCAACACTTGGGCTATTTTGAGATGGACCTTGTCATTTTGAACCGCGGTCAGAGGACGACACCGGAGTTGGCACACCCCTCACCACACCACACCAGCGGGAGGACGTTTGGACTGACAGATTTAACGATTTAGCAAGAAACCCCTTCACACGACGGTTCTTCGGTGGAATCGAATTTCAAACCTGAAACCCTCCGGTTCCGAAGTCGAGACCTTACCATCAGGCCACAGCGGCCCTTCATCCATTACTGAAGTTGTTCAATAACAACAAATCACCATACGAATTTCAGATTACTTCCTTCATTGAATACCTTCACAAAAGCGTTAAATTCAACGCTTCGCTCAGATAATTAAGGGAACTGCAAAATATTAGACATATTGTCAAGCAGGTAGAATTCAAGAAGACACAGTAAGTAGAGTGAAATCAATTTATTAGCTCAACTCTGAACTAGAAACCCTGTGACTGACAAGTCTGCAGCTTTTATATAGGTAGGGAAAGTTCCAGAATACCTTTCTGGAGACAGTAAGAAAAGTCCAGAGCACTCATCTGGTAAATGAGAGAAAGGTCCAGAATCTTCCGGAAAACGAAATAAAGGGAAAAAAAATTTTAAGTCTACTGGGAATCGAACACATGAGCTCCTGACTATGAGCCCAGCGTCATAACCATTCAGCTACACAGACTCGGAATAGTTTATTTTAATGCGGCGGTATTCTGGAGATATTTCGTCATTTCACATGAAATAAAACAAAATTATAAACTACAAATAAAGAGTTTAATCCAACGCAGAAATAGATTAACCATTTCAAGATAAGTAATCGTGGTAACTTTTCAGGTTAATTAACCGTTCCTCGACCAACAAATTAAAACTGTACCAATAGTTCAAAAACAAGCCTAAAAACTACTATTCTGCATGGATATCAGAAATGAGAACAAATGACTTTTAGCTGTTGGAAAAAAAAACTCTCAAATGATAACAAATAAATTCAAAACATTTCAACTTAGCGACCATACATTAACTTTAAGCCTAACCACATCATTAAGATTACCACTATCATATTTTCTAAAACAATTATTATATAAAAATGATCCTTGTATTATCTTAAATATCAAAAAATTATCTCTTTAATGCTATTCCTTTAATTTCCTCTTCCAAAAAAATAATATTTTTAATTCAATTTGATGCATGATCTGAAAAATGCTTTGAAGAAATTCAAATTATATATCAAAACTTTCAATCACGTGTGTTTTTGGCGATAGTGTTGACGGCATTGTGCCAATGTGTAGGTTGAATTCCACCAAGGACAAAAACTGTGATGCTTGGGTTTGAAGTCCAGTAACTTATCCAATCGGCAAAAGCGGACGTTCATGTCTAGCTGTTGTTACTGGCTTATTAAGATATCACCACATAGTTACCAATCAATAACTCAGTAATAGGATTTTCAATTCCACTTTTATTTCGTAATAGAAACACTTTTTTTTAAATTTGCAGTTATACTGATCGAATTCATGTTTTAAAATAGAATAAAATAACAAATTTATCATTTAACAATTTAAAAAGTATATAACCTGAGAGAATGAACTGGTCGCCAAAGGTGGCTGGTTTATTAGAATTTCATCTCAAATTTGTACTATTCTGATTACAAATGCCAATAATATATAACCAGATTATTTGTTCTTGCCGCCTTTGATACGAGTTGCTTCACCGAATAATATGTTGCTATTGATAGGTAGGATCGAACCTGGGACCTTACGGATGGTAGCCAGAGGACATGATCATAAGACTAAAAGTGATCACTCAGTCTTGAGGATGTTATCTGGCTTATAAAGCTTCCACTACAAACACTTTCAATCAAATATTTTACATACATATTTTCTTATAACGTTTTCTGTAAAATATTTTTATGCTTCTAATTTCGATAATCCCATAACTCTTATTACTTCAGAAGCCTTAAGCCGTTCTTGTTCACTATCATTCTCTGACTTGCTGTCCGTTCTTGTAAAATTTTAACTTTAAATTAAAGTGATAGTGATTCAACTTCAGTCAAAACAAAAACATATTTTTTTCGCCAAAACCAATCATTTGTTGTTTTTTTTAATATGAGTACAGAAAGCGAAATAGACATTTCGGCATTTAACTCTTATATATTGTACAAAATGATTTTCATAATTCATGCGGTATTTAAAAGAATTATTCAAAAAAATTCTTTAATTCAACATAAAATTCAGTTTTTTAGTTTAATTTTTAAAACAATTTAATTGATGTAAATAATAATAGTTTTATCTTGTTTCCATCAATAAATGCTCTTCAAAAAATGTATGAAATCTAAATTTTATAATGTTTTTGTTTTTATTTGCTATAAGGAATTATATTTTGTGAAAAAATTTTGATATTTCAGCATTTAATTTAACAAAAAAAAGTTCCTCTGTATATCTAACATCTGACATAATTATGAAGCCTTGAATAATATAGTTATACAACAATAATCCTTTTCATAATCTTAGATTTATCAGAGTTGCGGAGACTCCGTACCCTTTGAGAAGGCCGATGGAGTAATCTAAAATCGTCCGTTTTTATAATCTATACTTTAAATAAAGCTAAAAAAAATAAAGCTTTAAATAAAGCTTAAAAAAGTATTTCACCAACCATAAACCTTTTGATTTGTTTCATTTCCTATATCATTTAAAACACACGCTGAGATTTTTATGTAATTACATCTGTTAGTCTTTGAGTTTAGTTTAGTTATATTAACGTCCCGTTATTAGTCTTTGAGATATCATGTTAACGGTGGATAATTTTCATAAAAATTAAATTTTTGAGAAAATGGAAGTAAAAGACAAATTTTATCTGAAAAACATGTGACCCTGGATGATAAGTCAGATCTTCCTTTTCTTAGAAAATATAATATATTTTGGAACGAGGAAAGTCTGAACTACAAGAAATAACAATTTTAAAAAATTTGTTAAAGTGGACGATAACCAGTATTTTAAACGTAGTTGGATTTAACGATAATCATATTTATCCACAAGTCGTAGATATTTAGAATAAAATATTTTTCTCGATTAGGAACAAAAACTTCTGGAGAAGGGGGAATTTCAACCCCTTTATGTCCTATTTGCCTCCCTCCTGGTTCTCAGGTGTCTGAGCCCTCCCATTAGCTCTTTCTGTCGCATGTTAGTTACTTCAGAAAACTTTTGTTCCTCCTTCGGCCACCAGATAGCAGTGCAGTCGATCGAATGAAAACTTTCCTCCAGTCCCGTTGCCCCTTCAGATCCAACTCAGGGAGGAAAAAGCGCTACCGAAAAAACTTTTTTCCGAAGAACAAATCAGCTGTTGCACGCTTCATTTCTTCCTGTGCCGGCAAATCGGAACAATACCATCTTTTATCTCTGCCCCACCGAAGAATTCCAAATTTTCATTCGAACAGAACTCTTTTTTTTTTTTTTTTAAGGAAATAGTAAGGTGTTTCGTTCTCGAAAAGAATATAAATAAAGACCGGACTTATTTCTGAAATGGAATTTCGATAGCCTGGAAGTCGAACTTGGCAAAGTGGATTGTTGCAGGGAAGCTCGCAAGATGGAGAAAGTATGTTTTTTGTTGTTGACAATTCCTCGCGTTTGTTCTATAAGGTGACATTGAAGTATCACTGGGATTCACCTTAACTAAAGCGTTTGTGATAAAAGAGTATAGTTAATTTCATTAACCATTCCGATATCCTTGCTATAGTTTCTTTTTTCAATCATTGAACCTGAATCTTTTCAATTTTTAATTGCTGAATAACTATCTTTAAACTATCATTCTTTTTTTTTTTAAATATTTGCTTTTTAAAAGAATATATGAAGCTCTAATTTTGCTTACGTAATTTTTAAATAAAATAATAAAACTCTTTATAAAGTAAGATTAATTATAAATTACAAATATAATTTTGTACTTTATGTATGTACTCTATAAATTAAAAATAATAAAAGTCTTTATTTTTGATAAGTTTTTCTTAGTAAAAAGGAATTATAACAAGTAATAAAGAAAGTGTTACTTAATTTTTAAGTGTTATTTGATGATAAGTAGTACATATAAATTTGAGTGAAAGTCTGGATTCAAATCAATGTATGTGTTTTAAAAATTAATTGAAAATTATCTCAACATCATCTTAGGGTAGGGATTATTTTTAAAAATGTATAGATTTTTGAAATGAGACTATAGAATAAAATAAAATTTTACTTGAAAATTTTCGAAGAATTTTCGTGAAACTTTTATTTAACTTTTTAAAAAAGAATTTTAAACAATTAGATCATAGTACTATCCATTATTTCTTTCATATATATTTTGATTGCAATTCAAATTTCAATTCTTGATACTAGTTATCAAAAAGGAAATCATATAATTACGATAAAAAGAAACTAGAAATTCAGATAATTGTGACAGACAACAATAAATTGATAAGTTTATTTGTTAATGTTGTTATTCAAAGAACTCTCTACCGATGAATCTTAGAAGTAAGATATAATTTGTTGCATTTGCGTGACCAGTGATAAAATCACGACAATAACAAGGAATATTGCTGTCTTATAGAAACTGAGATTTGAACGACGTTTTAGGTTATACCGTAGAAGTGAATTATAATTTGTTAACCTTGCGTGACCAGTGATAAAATCACGACAATAACAAGGAATATTGCTCTCCCAATAGAAACTGAGATTTGACTGACGTTTTAGGTTATTCTGGTAAGCCTAGGAAGAGAAATATAATTTGTTACCTTTGAGTTACCAGTGATAAAAATCACAAAGTTATCACGACAATAACAAAGAACTGAGATTTGACTGACGTTTTAGGTTATTCCGTGGAACCGTAGAAGTGAACTATAATTTGTTGCCTTTGCGTGAACAGTGATAAAAGTCAAAGTTATCACGACAATAACAAGGAATACTGCTCTCTCCACAAAAATGAGATTTGACTAACGTTTTAGGTTATACCGTAGAAGTGAAATATAATTTGTTACCTTTGCGTGACCAGTGATAAAATCACGACAATATCAAGGAACATTGCTATCTCCACAGAAACTGAGATTTGACTGATGATTTAGGTCTTCCATAAAAAGGATCAAACAACAGAACCCCAAAGAGTGTATATCACCTTCAAAAGCGTGGAAAATTGGCTGGCTTCCTTCAAGCAGACACCTGACGATGCACAGCTTTCAAACTCATCAAGAGGATCGACATAAAACACCGTGCCCATTCTGAAAGAGAGAACTTTCTCTTTGGGGGGCGGGAAAGGTAGCAAAAGGTCTAAAATTAGCGTGGATACTGAGTGAAATCAGGCGATGGGTAGCGGTTCCAGTAGCGCATTCTGTCACTCGGGCACGAAGCAGGAATCGGACGCGGACTCCTTCGAGATGGATCTGAGGGTCAGGGAGCTGGAGGAGAGGGCCGGCAACCTCGAGACCCTCCTCAGAGAGGCGGAGGGGCAAATGGCCCAGATGAAGAAAGAAGTGGACGCGAGGGATAAGAAGATAGATGCTCTGCTAAGAGAGATCCATAAACTCAAGGTAAGTCTCTACTATACTCATTTTGTTTGGGTGTCAAAACTTTTTCGTATATTATATATATACCAAATATATACACCAAATACAATGATTGATTTAAAAACAAAAACTTATTTATTTAATTCTTAAACTTGTTTGAATCAGTAATGATTTTTAATTTCGATTCCGGTTTTGGTTTCGTTTCCGTAATTAGTGCCGTTTCTGTTTCGTTTACATAATTCTGTTAATTATAGTAATTGGGTTTGTTTCATTAATTGGTTCTGTTTCATTTACCTTTCATTTTGTGAGCTTCTAGCGTTTAATTCCAAATTGAATTTTAATTTCGATTTCGACCTAGTTGGTTTGGTTTTAATTTTTGTTGACCAGGAAATGGGCTTTGATTGTTTTAATGATTTTATGATTTTATATATATATATATATATATATATATATATATGTATATCTTATTCGAATATGAAATAATTGTTAGTTTCGATTCCTATTTTTAGTTCCATTACCATTCTTATTTTCGTTTTCTCTTATATTGCTAATTTATTTCAATCATCTGTATTTTAGTAGTAGCTGCATGTGCGCTCACTAAATACGATAGCTCTTAAATTTTGATATTGTGTGAATCCAAAATAGTTTTTTGTTCTGTTTCCGTAATTAGTTTCGCTTTGACTTTTATGGTTAATTTACGTGATTCATCTGTATTTTAGTAGTAGTTGCATTCCCGCACATTAAATACAATGATTGCTTTGTTATTTTTAAATTTTAGTCTTGTTCGAATCCGAAATAGTTTCCGTAATTAGTTTCGTTTCCTCTTATATATATATATATATATATATATTCAAGAGAAACTTTGCAAAATGCTGAATCGGCTAAAAGCCGAAGCTGTTCCCACGCTGCGCGTGAAACGATAAGAATTGCTGATTTAACAAATACTTTTTAAAAAAAAGTATTATTCCTTCCCTTATCTTGTGATCGACGTGTGTCAGAAATCCCTATGAAAAT
>JAPMOQ010029997.1:321413-360645 GCA_026543055.1 Argiope trifasciata
TGTCAGAAATCCCTATGAAAATCTTAGCAATATTTCGCAGTATAAACTATATTTTCACCTCATATAAACAATATTTTCGCCTCGTTTTATAAAACATATCTTGATAGATATGTTTTATAAAACGAGGGAAAATGAATTTCTCGCTTTTCCCTCACTTTTGTTTGCCCCCGCTACTTATAAATATGCTGTTTGCCTCCGGAGGAAGAATAAATGAAATTAAAAATGAAAAGTATATATATATATATATATATATATATATATATATATAGTCATATATAAAGGAATACAACCGAATCAAATTTACAACCAATAGAAAATATAAAATCTCGTGAGCTGCATTTGCGCTCACTAAATGCAATGATTGATTTTTAAAATTTTTTAATTTGTTTGTATCCGAAATAATTTTTAGTTTCGATTCCAATTTTAGTTCCGTTTCTGTGATTAGTTTCGTTTACATAATTTTATTAATTATTATAATTTAGATTTGTTTCATTAATGGGTTCTATTTCATTTACTTTTCATTTTTGTGAACTTATAGCTTTTAATTCTGAATTAATTTTTAATTTCGATTTCGACCTAATTAGTTTCTATTTCATTTTCCTTGATTCAGAAAATGGGTTTTAATTATTTTAATGCCTGTATGGTTATATATATATATATATATATAACCATACAGGTTATATATATATATAACCTGATATATATATATGAACAGGTTATATATATATACATATATGTATATAAAATCTTAATGTCGTCGCATTAGAGATGTATGGTTCTTCATAGCTGTGATATTAAATATTTCTGTAACGTAGTGGTTTTTAAAAAATATTGTAGAAAAAAGTATGTCAAATCAAAATTCAAAATATTACCTTTTTAATAAAATTGATAGTTAAGGTGTAATTTTTCAGAAGTTTGATAATCAAAAGGTTTTTTTAAGTGCAAATGAACTTTGAAAATGTAAAATTTTCCATCGAAATTAGAAATTTTAACTAAATTTTTAATCAATTAAAAATGATTTAATTTCAAAACTATTTCCACAAGTAGTTTTAAAGCCGTGGAACTTTCAATTTAAAGACTTATTAGTCTAAGAGTTATACTTTTACACACTATGAAGTCATAGAATCCACCTTTATTCGGAAAGTTTATACAATAAACAGAATAGGTGCAAAACTATTAAAAAATATGGATCTGTCACAAAAATGCTTAGTTGAGATTATCAACGGAATTTAAAAAAAGCTGTTAAAAATATGGATCTGTCACAAAAATACTTAGTTGAGAACACATTAACAACGGAATAGGTGAAAAACTATTAAAAAATATGAATCTGTCCCAAAAATACGTAGTTAAGAGTATCATCAATATCAAGTTATTATAAAGATATTAAAATACAATCGATTTTTCTTGCAAGTCAGCAAGTCGCTAAAGGTAGCTTGTAATTCATAAAATCAGTTTTTATAAAATATAAATGGAAATTTTTGACAATCAATTAAAAGCCTGTATTTATGTGTGATGCTTAAAGCTATTTCGAAAATAAATATTACCGTAAGACTGATATAAATAGATCAACACTGATATAAATAACCTTTTTCCGAGTAATCAAATTGATGTGTTTGTCCAATATCAGAAAACAAGGCCCTTTCTAATAAAACTTCTAAAAATATATAAAAGTTTCATCTTCGATGGATAATATCTCTTAAAAAATACAAAACTAAAAACTTTCCTCATCAGAAACCGAGAACAACACACACCGCTAAAAATACGATGAACCTTCCTTCGCAGTGCTTGAAATTTACGAGAAAATTATCACACAGCTTGCTTTCATTCTGCTTCTTTTCTGTGTGGTTGCAGTGAAGTGTTTTCCGACCGTAAAATACTCTCTTTTTCGCCTAACCATGATCCTCCCGTTTTTATTTTTGCTGGGCGAATGATTCGGTTTTCATAAGAGAGTCTTTGAATGGAGAAAGTAAATAAACAGGAGCATTTGCCCGAAGTCAAGTCAACCTTTGAACCTGACGAAACATCCATCGTTTAAGGAGGAGAGTGCATCGGATATAAATAGCTACCTTTCTGATATAATACATAAACATTTTTCAGCAGTGTTTGTATATCTGGAATGTGGTCATTAGGTACTTTAGTTCTGTTAATTGTTTTTTCTTTCTTGTATGCGAAGTTTAAACAAAGTATCGTAATCATTGAATGAATATGAACTCGAGATTTCGACTAATCTCACGTTTTAAAACTGAGTTCGAAAAACACATTTTTAAAATTGAATACGTCTGTCTGTCTGATTGTTTGATTGCTGATACATGTCAAGCAGATGAATTTTTTCCGCAAAAAATGATGCATCCTTGATAAGTGTTGAATGGCATCATATTTAGCGTCATAGCGTTGTTTAATGTGAAATAGATTCTCATCGAAAAATATAGTTCTGTAAACAATTTTGCTATCATTTCTATTCAGCAGTTTCTGGTATTTTTGCATCTTTTTTAATATTTGTAACTCAATCAAATCTTAAACAAACCTTTCTTTAGTTATATGGCATGCATGATTCTTGGTAATATTGTCTTCTGCAACATTTTTTTTTTTTTTTTGTAAAAATGGAGGTATTTGTTAGAATAAACCCTTCGTCTGAATCCGGCACGAAAGACTATTCCAAAGGTCGTCATTTAGAGCCATTAGTACTCAATAATCCTTTTCTAATTTTATAAATATATGCCTTATTCAAACCAAAGCATTTTAATTTTTTAATAATTTGTACCAATAGAAAATCTGTAATAAAAATAGTCCTTTAACCATTATTTTTTTGACTTGCATCTTTAAAATAATTCTAAATTTTTGCTTTTTGAAGAAAAAAAAATCGTTTGCTATTATAGAAAATTGCTAGTTCCAAAAAATTTGCTAAAAATTAGTTTTATTTAAAATTAATTTTTATCTTGAATTTGTTATGGCATTTAGAATCCAGTCTGTATTTAAGCCATATATACATACGTGATATTTTCCGAATTATTTTTCGCATAAAAGTACATAGAATTAAAATATCATCCCAACAAATCTAAATCGGCTTGCCATGTAACATTTTGGAACTTTCTTCTGCTTCTGATATAGATTTGAAAATATGTTAAATGCTACAAACGCAAACATGACATCGGATTATGTTGGGCATTTTAAAAAAGAAAGAATTCTTTCTTCATCTTCCTGGGAATGAAGTTTGGTATATGGGATGGCACCTCTATACTTCTCAAGAAGGAAAACAAAACCATAAGATCCAGACGGACGCTACAGATTTCTGACTCTGGAGTGACTGTTTATATGCTGATACATGTCACACACATGTTCCCAGTGTAATTTATCAATCTTTTATTTTTAGTAAGCATTCGCATTTCCTTGTATGTTCAACCCATAGTTAGCATTTGTTTTAAGTGTTTCCCTCCATCTAGTTGTTACTTCACCAAAAAATGAATGCACTCGTGCAGGGTTTCACAGCAATGGTGGGGTTGAGTTTGAGGGAGTGAACTGGCGCTAAAACCACTTCTGATTTTGCAGCACCAACGACAAGGTATATGCAAACATATGGCTCATAAAATGGTCACTATTTAAAAGGTTAATCAAAATCTCTGCTTCAGAACTCTATTCAAGACCTTTAAAAATATGTATAAACAAACAAATAGATTGAAAATAGATTGAAAAAACTGTCAAATAGATTGAAAGCATTTCAAAAAATAATGAAATACTTAAATAAGGTAAAAGAAACCAATCATTTGTATAAAAGTAAAAAGTTGAGGATGAGGCACTATACGAAGGATGTCTTTTAATACACCTCTTTTTTGACACCGATGGGATTCTCTCTGGAAATACAGGGATGATTTGTCATCTCCCCCTTTCTGTCAAATTTTTTTTCCTTTCTTCCATTCCGTGCTTATCCAACTGGTTAGATAACTTAGTGTTAGAGGCAAAGTGGGAACAGGATGGCATTATGTTACGTTATGTGACAAAGATTCCTTATAAAGGCTTTCAGTGAGACTTGTGAAATTTTGTACATGGTCTTTGCACAAAATGTGTAGATACATATCAAATTTAAAAAAAATCCAATCATAGTTGATGCTTTCTCGATCTGTACTTCCAGAAAGAAGTAAATTCAAACATGCAATAACTTAAATACATATCCAATTTGGTTTGTGCTTTTTTTAAACTATAATTTAGCTGTATGTCAAATTTTTATTCGGAAAAATGCATCTAAAAATCAATTCTATTTTCGGACACTATTAACTGCAAGCCAGAGATTAATCGCCAAAAGAACTCGCCAAGGATCACACGATATATTCAGTAAAAATGTTAATTCACCACTAAAAGTTAATAATTCTGTACGACAACGCCATGCAAGCCGTTCTATTGTATAACACCTTCACTAGAAAATATACGAGAACGTTTCGCGGGGACCATTTCCTTTGCTTACTTAAGTAGTTATAATTATAAAAATTATTCAATTATATCATGGAATATAAAAGTCTCATATACATTATAGACCCTGAAGAGTCTATTGATTATTTGGTCAAGTTTAGCGAGTCTCGGTGCTTAGTCAGATTTCTTAGTCACTTTTCGTCGGCAATTTTCCGTGAACCATCAAGCAAATTTTTCGTCATTGACAACTTTTTTTAACCAGCTTGAAAATGCCGAAAATAGGGACGGAAGTATTGTCTGCAAACGAAATTCAACCAATCATGTGCAACTTTGATAGTGACGTCACCTTCGTTGCTGACGAAAAGTGCAGACTATATTTTACCGTCTTGTTTTTTCTTGAATCGAGTTCATTATTTCAGGTAATTTATTTACTTCATTTGAAGGGGGGGGGGAGCAGTTACTTACTTTATGCATTTTACCAAAAGCAATAAAATAATAGAAAATACATTAACGTAAAACCATATTTTCTTAATAATGCGCGATTATTTTTTTATATACTTAAATCAACAAGTTATGAAAAAACAAGTTTATTTACCTTTTTTTTTTGGGGGGGGGGGGAGGAGGACAACAGCTACTTATTTTACGGATTTTATCGAAAAGTAATAAAATTAAAATAGGAAGTAAATAAATGTAAAAACTGTATTTTCTTTTCTTACGACAAGGAAATTTTAATTTAATAAACAGGTCATAAAAAAATGTTTCAACTTTGAAAAATGTCTAAAAGAATTTCTTCACAGCTGACGGAGAAAAAAAATAAATTCATCATTATACGAAGGGTCGCGGTGGCCTGGTGGTAAAGTCTCGGTTTCGGAACTGGAGGGTTGCAGGTTCGAGACTCGATTCCGCCGAAGAACCGTCGTGAGGGGTCTCTTGCACGTTAAATCTATCAGGTCAAATATCCTCTTACTGGTGTGGAGAGGGGAGTGCCAGCTCAGGTGTTGTCCTCTTCATCTGACCGTATCTGTCTCAAAATGACGAGGTCCATCCCAAAATAGCCAGCCCTAGTGTTGCTTTATAACGGGACGTTAATATAAACAAACCAATCATTATTATAAGAAAAATTTACTTAAACTGCTGGAAATTTTAATGAAAAAAAAATCTTAAATATGGTGTTTTGCTCTCTTGCAAGCGATAACTTATAGATATTTTCATTCATTATCAATGTAGATCCAGAAAAAATTATTCTATTTATGTTTCTTAAACCCTTCATCTTTTATACAGCCGTCCCCCCCCCTGCCACAATTCGTTGAAGTAAAATCGACAATATTTCTCGTTTATTGGAGTTCAGAATTTCTTACGGTACATTTTCTCAAGTGAGAGCAATTCTGAAAAGTTTGCGTGTCAACTGGTGTAAATGAGATTTTTCGTTAAAACATTGTTAAAAAATAAACAGAAGTGAATTGCTATTGAGTTACGAAAACACGTATTGATGGTCGAGGGTAATTTGATCCTCACAACACGTGACAAAATGCTGGAAAGTGTTCTCGATTCGCCAAAATGATAATCGTAATCGATTATTTGAACTGCATTTGAAAGAGGATTCTGGGAATTTTTAGCTGCGGATCCTACTAAGTTTGAATTCTTAGAACAACTTGAATAGATCTTCGTTTCACTTTTAGAATATGATTACAATACGAAATTCTATTTTTTTATTTCTTGAAGAATTAACGTCAAATTTGAGTTTCAATTTTAAAAATATTATTCTACTCTTCTGTTGATAACGGAAGCTATTTTGGAGTTAAGCCAAAACTAGGAAATAGGTTTACATAAATTAATATTAAGCGCTTCTGTAATTTTTTTTCTGTATTGTGGCAGTTTTCACCATATTTAATTCTAGCTGGTACCCGGCTCGTTTCTGCCGCCTTAAAAAATGTTATTAAGTGCAATCACTTAATCATTTGGCAATGTTTTATCGAAATAGGACGAACGGTACTCCAGTATATAAAATGCGAACGAACAAATATTCATTTTTATACATTAGATTTGTGTCTCCTTTTAGAATTGTATATCTTGGTGTTCTTTCAGTATGGTAATGAAAGAAACGATTTATTGTATCTCGTGATTCGTTTCATATTCGTTCGGAATTCTCAAATTTAATTTTAGAAAATGTGATTAAAATAGTTTATTTTAAAACTGATTAAACATATAAAATATATTTATACCAGAAAATCGTCCATACAGTTGAAAAAGAGAATATCTGAAAATTAAGATGGTGCAAAATTATTTGTACTACGATATTTTTAGTGGTATCTGCGAAAAAACGACAAACTTTAATTCAAATATATAAGCCCCATGGTTGGTGTCCGCAAAACTTTCTCTCATAATCTGTCTTAAAGTTGTGACCTCTGAGAATGACTCGCATGACTCGTTCTACTGCTACAAAATATTAAAGTTTAACATGTATTTAGCATTTCTACAAAATCTATTGTCTCTCTTCAGCGTGATGTTTGAAGATGAATCTTTGGAAAAAAGATGAGGTTGAGATTCGAATTTTTTATTTTAGATAATTGAGGTGTTGGTGGTTCTAATGCCACTTGGTCATACTAAGCCCGAATGAGCGGAGCTATTTCGAATGAAGGCAGAGGTGTGCGCCTTTCGTTGTGAACGAGCACCGTTAAGGTGAAAGTTCGACTTTGCTCGAACACACACGACACAACCCTTTTTAGGTGGTGGTCGAACACATTCATACACTCTTTCATCCATCCGCAAGTCAGAATTTAGATCCAAATCAGAGACCGACTCATCCCTGATTCAGTACCCCCAGAGGTATCGTTTTGTTATGGGAACTTGGAGGACTTTGCAGTTGCGACATATTTAACGTGCCCCAACTGCCATTAGCCAACACGGCGGTCTTTGGCCGAGACGAGGACAGAACCCGTGACCTTTCGGTTACGAGCCTGACGCTCTACCAACCAGGCTACCGTACTGTACTATCCCTATAACCATCCCGTTGGTGTAAACAATAATATACTTACCAAGTTTTTATCGTAATCGTATGAAAGGCTTAGGAAGGTATAAGAGACATGCAAACATTCACTTTTATTTATATAGGTTTGTCGCTTACAGCGACCAGTTGATTCGCCAGAAATATTAATTATATTTCATTTCATTTAAATTTCTTAAACATAATTCCATGTCCATAATTATTAGAGCATTAAACCTGTGTTATTTTAATTGTATTACATATGATCTGTTCATTGAGCACATGTACTTTTTAATTGCAGATCAATTCTATGTCCTCACAGTGTTATTAAAAGGGTAAATGTCGGATTCATTTATCCTCTAAATATTGCGGTATTGTAGGATAGATCCTGTAATCTCTATTCCTTTTCCATTCTCATAACGCAATTCTTATAAAACTAGAGAAGAAATTGAAGACAGGAAAACGAAATCCTAATACCTCATGATAGAAGAAATCTGTCGCCGTCTTTTGACTGACCGACGGATTTTTTTTCGCTTTTATGACCTTATATGCATGAAAATAGACTGAACTATTTAATATATATGTCGGTAAGGTATCCGACAGCATTAAAAACATCGATCATATTGGTGAATATTTTTTAATTGTCATTTCTTGTAGTTCAGATTTTCCTCTTTCAAAAAGAATTTAACTTTTCTAGGGAAAGGAAAGCCTGACCTATCATCCAAGGTCACCTATTTTTCAGCTAAAATTTGTCTTTCACTTCAGTTTTCTCAAAACTTTCATTTTCATAGAAATTCTCCACCTTTAACTTGATACCTGAAAAATTAATGGGGGTATTTACATGAACATATCAGCGTGTGTTTGAAATAATATGGGCAATGAAATGAACCCAAAGTTTTATTCTTGGATGAATACTTTTTTACTTATGGGTATTTTTAGAAAAGTTAAGTTGTGAATTTTGTGGAAAAAATACATATATAAGCATATTTTTATCCATCACTTCTTTGCATCTCAAACTGTTCCTTAGATTTTGGGCCATTTCATTCATCTCTATATTCTATAACTTGTGTACAACGAAAAATAGAATTGCTGTATTACCATTTTGTGTTAATCGTTTTGGTTGAATTTCATTAGAATTTACTACCGAGTCTCCTATGTCTTAAAATATGTTATGTTTTGAAATAATTTTGTTGCATTTATAATATTTTGTATTATAATTGACGATACATCTAAAAGCTACAATTTTAAATAGTTTTTAAAAAATCAAATTTTTCAAAAATATTCCTTCGAACATTGTCGGATACCTTAAATAGAACAAAACTTATTGATTTACAAAACAATGTCTGCTAAAAATTATTTATTCCAGCTTTTTCTAAATGAAGGTTTCTGCAATTTTATAAATACATTTTTCTTCAAACATTACAAAATTGTAGAGCGTCCTTTCATTGTGGCCTTAAAATTTATGTAGGTCATATTAAGCAATAGTGTAAACACCTTCCTTTGTATCTTCCAAATTCTTCAAAGCGCATCTGCAACAATGTATATAAATCTGTTTTAACAGCTCTTTTCCTAGAAAATAGTGAAAAAGAAACTAAAAGAGTTACTACCTAAACAGAATATAATACCAAATCAAGTCATTTTATGTTGACAAACAAAAATAGCCATGAACTAATACAAGGTAATTTGAAATTTGTGAAATTAGAAAAATGGTGAGCCAAATGTACCTCTAAGTTTGGCAACTTAGAATACCAATCAAGAATTATTGAGAATTAAAAGTATGAGACATGCAGAAAATGTACCTCAAATTTAGGCAACTTAAAACACCAATCAAGAATTATTGGAAATTAAAATATAATATAATGTCCCTCAAATTTAAACAGTTTAATATACCAATCAAGAATTATTGAGAATTAGAAATATGTTGAGCCAAATGTACCTCAAATTCAAACAATTTAGTATGCCAATCAAGGGTTTGGATTTATAAGAAACTATTCCAGCTTTCACCACCAGTTTTATTATGGCATCGTACTCGCAACTAACTTAAAAAAAAAACACTCAGAAATCTAAATTTTCGTCACAAATTTAATTTTTTAATGTTTTGTTTTTCTTAGATTTAGAACAATAAAGTACACACAAACACTTTCATTTAGACCTGTGTTTATTAAAAATATGCGTTCATGTCATTACATAATTTGTTTTTCTAAAATGTGCTGCATTTTACGGCGAAATTAAAAATATCGTTTATCCGAAAGCTGTAGATTAATATTAATTATTATTCTTTATTATCTTTAATAATTATAACTATTTATTATTTTATTGATACTATAAATTAGAGATGATTTTCCTGAAAACCTTTAAGGTTTAAAAACTTGATATAAAATATATTTATAGAAAACTTTATTTTTTATTATATATATATATATATATATATATATATATATATATGATAAATAAATAAATAATTTTATATAAATAATATATATTTATATAAAACTATATATTTTATATAAAAACTGGAAAACTATATGACATAAAGCATATTCGTGTTTCTTTCTTTTTTTTTTCATGCTTATCTATATAATTAAAAAAGAATGTTTGTCTGTATGTCTTTTATGCGTTGCCGTACTGCTCATCCAATTCTGATAAAACTTCGACTGTTTATTACTTGCAGTCACAGGATAGTTATAGGCATAATAAATCTATTAAATATATTGTAGGTCTATAGTAAATCTGAATCTATTAAACAAGGATTAATTACCAAATAATTCGCCCAGGAGACACAACAGATTCAGTAAAGAGGCCCAATTCAAGTTAGATGATAACATTTTGTAGCTATTGTACGTAAATGCTGTGTAAATCTTTCTCGGAGGTAATAGTTTTATTAGAGAGTGTGCGAGAAAGTTTTAAGGGAACTAATTCTATAGGTTTGAAATTTTAACTAAACATTTAATATAGTTTTTGCGTCTTTTGCTGCAACTACCAAAAATATTGTAGAACAAATAATTTTACACCATTTTATTCTTCAAAAAATAATCTTTTCAATTATATTAAAGATTTTATGGTATAAATATATTTGCTACGTTTAATCAATTTTAAAAGTAAATATTTTAATCACATTTCCTAATATAAAACTTGAAGATACTGGACGAATATGAAACGAATCACGAGATACAATAAATATCCTCTTTTATTACTATTCTGAACGAACTTCCAATCTTTATAATTCTAAAAAAAAGTACACAAATCCAATATATAAAAATGAATATTTGTTTGTAGAGTAGAATAATAAAAATAGAATAAATACTATTTATGCTTCTCCTTTATACATCCTGAAATTTCAAGGAATGTGTTCACTGTCGACGAGAAAATAAATGTCATTCTTCCTATCTTTCTTAATCAAGCAACATAACTATACCAAATTCAAAACGACATTTGCAAGATTATTTCTTCTGCGACAGCAGCGCGTCGGTTTCTAGCTAGCAAAATAGATAGAAATAGACAAAGTCACCAATTCAACTAATAATTTAACTCATAAATTTGAATATTATGGTTTTTTAATTCATTTTGCATTAAAGTGCAAATGACATTTACGTACGCAAAAACATTAAATTAAGCAACAAGTATTTTTAAACCATAAAATTTTCATTTTCGTCCGTACGTCTTCCACCTCTTAAAATTTCTCGCAATGAAAACCCTGAAAAAACCCTGTCCTTCCGAGAATCAACAAATGCCTGGAGAGCAGGCAGCTCTCAGCTTCTGACTTTGAACTTCTGAACAACGCAAAAACAGAGCTGTCACTTTTTTTGGCAAGCATTTGCGGTCCCTCGCCATGTCTAACTCCTTTCAACAACTGCTGTCTCCTGAACAATACACGAAACGCATTCTTCCCACGGGAGGGTTTCGCAATGTCGCAAGATAAGGCTCTTCTAACAGAAAACAGCTACTAGAGCAAGAATTGGTTACTTTGTTTCGCTTACAATAATGTGTTAGGAATTTTTTTTTTAAGTTGTCGACTCAATTTTATGCAATACACACACGAAATACATGTATATTGTCACACATTTAATGCAATACGCACACCAAATACATGTATGTTGTCACACATTTAATGCAATATGCACACGAAACATTTATGTTGTCACACATTTTATACAATACACGCATGAAATACATTTATGTTGTCACACATTTTATACAATACACGCATGAAATACATTTATGTTGTCACACATTTAATGCAACACGCACATGAAATACATTTATGTTGTCACACATTTAATGCAATACGCACATGAAACACATTTATGTTGTCACACATTTATTGCAATACGCACACGAAACACATTTATATTGTCACACATTTTATGCAATATACGCACGAAATACATTTATGGTGTTAAACATTTTGTGCAATACAGACAATTTTATGCAATACATAGAGTTTAATTTTCGAATCCATTATACATGTTTGAATAGCAAAATAATAATAATAAAAAAACAAGTCATAGCTCAACTGAAAACAATGAGCATTTACACATAAGGTAATTGTAAATGCATACTTTACGTTTAATTACATATTTTATTTAATATGTAATCACACATTGTTCCGTTTGTCGTCATATTTTGTGAGCTCATTTCCTTCTATGAAATAAATTTCAGGTTTATAAAGAAGAAATATGAATTTTAGTTGCCACATTCAGCTGTCCTTTATTATATTGATTACTGTATTTTATCTATAGTGCGATACAATTAATAAGAATTTTTTTTTACATTTTTTTGTACGAATTTAAAAAAAAGTTGTCAACTCAGTTTTATGCAATACTTGTAAAATTAAAGCATAATTTAATTTTCGAATCCCTTCTACATGTTTGAGTAGGAAAATAATAATAATAATAATATAATTGCTGAACTGAAAGCAATGATAACACATAAGATAAACTGCAAATGCATATTTTACTTTACGATTAATTACATATTTTATTCAATATGTAATCCCACATAGTTCCGTTTGTTTTCTAATTGTTATATTTTGTGAGCTCATTCAATTCTATAGAATAAATTTCAGGTTTATAAAGTATCAATATGAATTTTATTTGCCACATTTAGTTGTTCTTTATTATATTAATAATTATATACGTATAATGCGATACAATTAACAAGAAATACATTTTTAAGAACACATTTTACTAAATGTATACATTATAAAAATTTATTTTAACAATCTTTCTATTTTTTAAATCTTTAATATGCAAATAATTGTTATAAATATCATCGAATTTTGAAATATTTTTTTAAAAATCTTCTACTATGGAGCATTACTAAAAATTTTACTAATAAACTGATAATTAAGTCCAGAAAATATTTAAATAATGTGTTGTCATCGAATTTACGCAAATACGATCTTTCAAACTTCTAGCACATAATGAATTATAAAAAAGAATTTATCACAAAACTTCAATTTTAGAGGTTAAAATTAAATATAAAAATCTATCAAAATGTGATATTCAGAGTAAATGATGATAAGCAAAATTATTGAATTGAAGTTGCAAATATTTCATGTTCATTCGATTTGCTCATTTAATCTATCAGTCCACATCTACAGTCATTATGAAGACCATTTTTATTCAATTCTTTTTATTTTCTTGCAGAAAATCGCACCTAAAAATTATGAAACAAACTCACGTGATACGCATTACCGCACATTTCAGAACAATTAACATTCTATTACGCGCTGTGACGTAACACGACAATCAGGAAATTCAGCAGATTTCAAAATGGCATCAACTTTGCCCTGCGAAACACAGTTGATGATTGCACTAAACAAAATTAAGAAAACATTGCACATTTTAAAAGGAAAATTCAATAATAATGCAGAAACGATGTAAGTGCAACCACTTTCCCTTTTTGATAATTCTGCCTTTTGAATAAACACTCCATGTTCCGCCCATGAATTAACTCCAATGAGCAATTGAAGGAAATGTATTCTATATTTTGTTATTGATCGCGTTTCAGTACTTATTGGATTGCTATATATAACAGAAAATAGAGGACTGCTAACAATTTCAGATTTAATTAAATGTCATTTGGTTTTGTCACCATTGTGAATTCTCCAGCTAATTTGTGCTTCTTTGTAATGGAATCTTCTTTATATATGATGTTTTTAAACACTAAAAACAAAACTAATCAATAAATTCTATTTGAAACAAATGGTGATCCACTAACAGAAAACGATTCATTTTCAAACATAAAATTTTAAAAAAAAGCTGAAAGAAAACTTTAGGAATAACTCCTAATTAGGTTTGAAGAAGCGAAAATTAAGTTTAATAAAAAAAAATGTATACTTCAACTAAGTGATTGTTTTTCTAAAATTTAGCATTGAATATGTAAATTGAAAATGGGAAATATATATATATATATATACAAACATAAAAGCATTAAAATAATTTTAAAATAATTAAAACCCATTTCCTGAGTCAACAAAAATTAAATTGAAACTAATTAGATCGAAATCGAAATTAAAATTTAATTCGGAATTAAACTATAAAAAGTCCACAAAAATTAAAAGTAAATGCAATAAAACCTATTTATGATATTTATGAAACAAATCTAAATTAATAAAATTAAGTAAACAAAACTAATTACGGAAACGAAACTAAAATTGGAATCGAAACTAAAAATTATTTCGTATTCGATTCGAACAAGTTTAGGCCGGATTCTTTTTCTATTGGTTGTTGTTCTGATTCGATTGTGTTTCGTTTTGCATGCCTTATATATATATATATATATATACAGGGTGTCCCAAAAAGATTGAAACGCGCTTTAATTCTTTAACCGTTAGAGATAAGTAGGTGATGTAATTTGAAAAAATGTTCAAAATAAGATAGGAAAGAAGATTACATTAAGAAAAAAAATCCACCTATGAATTTTAAAAAGTTACACTTTGTAAATTTTTATACAACACCTCTGTGTAAATTTGGTCGATTAGAAAGTTTTTCCTTTCCATCCCAGAAGACCATTAAAAAAAACTGCATAACTGTATCTTTAAAATTGAGTGAGTTATGCGTAATTGAAAATTGAACGCTGTTTTTAGTGACCATATACCAAAATGGAAATGTAAATTTGCAACAAATTATAAACACATAAATTTTTTTATATTATTTACAAAACACATTTTTGCGTATTTACGGTAGATTCACGATACAGTTACAGAATTGTCTTTTGTTTTAATCTTATCAGGGGCAAGTAATTTTATGCCATGTATTCTAAATTTACATTAGAAATTTTGTAAGATTTCGTTGAAAATCAATAAAAGCCCTTTGACAGATTTTTATTGCAAAATTTATAAAAAAAGAAAAATCCTGTTAAATTAATCTGGTAGAATTTTAATTGTTTTCAAATTTATCACATTTTTGTTAAACCGACATTCTAACAAATTAACTGCCAGACGATTTTTGCCTTTCATTTAACTGGAATTTAGCCGCTTCTAATACATGTATATTAAAGTATATCCCTATTTGCCTGAAATTTCACGTACATTTGTTTATCGGATGATGAGAAGATTGAGAACTACCGGTTCATTTAATCCAAGACCTGGCCCTGGTAGAAATATCTTGTACAATGAAGACCAAGAAATTGATATTATTGCATATTTTTCTTCCAACCCACGATCAAGCATTCGAAAAGCAAGTGCAATTACAGGATTACCTAGGACGTCAATTCATAGAATGCTTGAAAAACACAATTGGCATCCATTTTGTATTCATGGACTTCAAGCACTCCATCCCTCTGATTTTAACCGACGTGTAACATTCTCCAATTAGTTATTAATCCAACAGGACACAGATTCAAACTTTGTCAAGAACATTATGTGGCATGATGAATGTTTGTTTACGGAAAATGGACACATAAATGCACACAACGATCATTATTTTAATGATACAAAACCATTTTTTGTGCAAGAAATACATCACCAGAGAAAGTTTTCTGTGTCCGTATGGTGCCGAATTTGGAACGGAAAACTGATTGGTCCAGTGTTTTATGGAGGAGCACTTACAGCTATAAAATATTTGCAACTTATTTTAAATGGCATAATAACAGATACTTTGGAGACGACACCATTGTCATTAGTAAAAAAAAATGTATTTTCAACAAGATGGAGCTCCTGCACACAAGGCTATAAATGTAACAAACTGGCTGAACGAAAACTTTAATAAACAGTGTATTGGTCTGAATGGCCCCCCAGAATGGCCCCCCAGATCTCTTGATCTAACTCCACTCGATTTTTATTTTTGGGGTCGGCTTCGAACGCTAGTTTATAATACTCACCCCCTGAATGTAACTGACCTTAAACAAAAGATAATTAATGCATGCAATAATATTACAGGAGCAGAACTCCAAAATATTTACAGAAGCATTATTAGAAGAGCCCAATTATGTATTGTTGTTGATGGAAAACATTTTGAGAATGCTTTATGATTCGTGTGTTTTTAAATGTATTTTCGTTTTATTTATTTATTATTATTATTATTTTTTATGTTACACTTCTTACAATCTTATGTTGTCAAAACTGTTTAACTCCATCAACAAGGACTTTATTTAAATGCCATTTTGGATTTCTTTTACACTTATTATCTTTTTTTGATCGAAGAATTTCTATTATCAATTGGGATATGGTCCCTATTTTCACCGACGAAAAAGTCTTTCAAGTGGTATGGAAAAGTGACATAAGTCAATTTTTTTTCTGTGTTATTATTGAAAAAGTTTTAAAGATACAGTTATGCAGTTTTTTTTAATGGTCTTCTGGGATAGAAAGGAAAAACTTTCTAACTGACCAAATTTGCATAGAGGGGTTGTATAAAAATTTACAAAGTGTAACTTTTTAAAATTCATAGGTGGATTTTTTTTCTTAATGTAATCTTCTCTCCTATCTTATTTTGAACATTTTTTCAAATTACATCACCTACTTATCTCTAACGGTTTAAGAAATAAAGCGCGTTTCAATCTTTTTGGGACACCCTGTATATATATACACACACACTTTTTATTTTTAATTTCGCTTTATTCTTCCTCCAGAGGCAAGCAGCATATTTACAAGCAGCGTAGGCAAACAAAAATGAGGGAAAAGCGAGAAATTCATTTTCCCTCATTTTATAAAACATATCTTGATAGTGAAAATATTGTTTATAGTGCCAACCTATTATCACAATTTTCATAGGGATTTCTGACATGCCGATTCAGCATTTTGCAAAGTTTCTCTTGAATTAATTAAGTAGAGAAAGTGGAATCGGATCAGGAAATAAGAGAATATTTTTAGAATGAAGTTAATATGGGCTAAATTAAGATAAAGCTTTAGAAATTAATTTGGATTTAAATTAGATGTTAAGAATATATATAGCACACAGACATACACATGCTTCTTTATTATTGACAAAGATAGAAATATTCCTAAATTTCAGATTTAAGTTAATGCATTTGAGAGTGCATTAATTTTGATATTCAAAGTTAGCTTGGTGCCTGTTATGAGAGATTTTAAAGACTTAAAGGATTTTTTTTGCAAGTTTGATAGAGCCCATTTCAAACTAAAACATTGTATTTTTCGAGTGATTCAAAAGTTGTGACTTATATTCTTGTATTGAGACAAAAATAGAAGAGTCATTTTTATAAATCACCATTACCTTCGATACGAACGCAATTTATGACTGTCCTTGTTTATATATTTATAACTCTAGACATTGTCTATTTGAAAGAAAATAAACTATGTCAAGGTAGAAAGCAGATGATATGAGCGTATTATTTCAGAAAAATTTCATCCTTTTAAAATGGGGTTATTGTTATTAAATGTATAAATAAATAGGATAGAAAACATTTTCTATTCTTTTTCGTGTTTTTTTTTCACATATTTTCATAATTTTTTTAATTTTATTCAAATTCTTTCAAAAATAAAATATTTGGTTTTAAAGATTTTAACAGTTATTTGATATATTTATATTTTAGCACATACGTAATAAAAATATCTTTATCCTAAATGAATAATTCGAAAAAATGCCTGATAGAATCCATAATGCCCTCAAAGCTTTTTTCTTTCATAGAATTACAAAGAGATTAAGGAATCCGTCTACGTTCGGGAGGAAAAAATTAGAAAATAAGATTTTTTTAAAACTACTTAAAACTATGGTTTTTAAATGTATTGTCAATTATAATACAAAATACTATAAATACAAAAAAAAAATTATGAAATGACAGTATATTTTGAGAAATAAAAAAATCGGTAGTAAATTTTATTGAAATTCAACCAAAACAGTTAACAGTCTGTACAAAATTGTGATGCAGCAATCCTATTTTTCTTTGTACACAAGTTATAGAATATAATGATAAATGAAAGGAGCCAAAATCTAAGAAACATTTTGAGATGCAACGAAGTGATGGGTAAAAATATTGGTATATATGCATTTTCTATATAAATTCACAATTTACTTTTTCTGAGAAACCCATAAATAAAAAAGTATTTCACCCACCATCAAACTTTTGTTTCATTTCATTGCCCATATTATTTAAAATATGCTGAAAGTTTTATGTGAATACCTCCATTCGTTTTCAGATACCATGTTAACGGTGGAGAAATTTCATGAACGTTAAAGTTTTGAGAAAACTGAAGTGAAAGACAAATTTTAGCTGAAAAATAGGCGACGCTGAATGATAGGTGAGGTCTTCTTTTTCCTAGAAAAGTTACATGGTTTTGGAAAGAGGAAAGTCTGAACTAGAAGAAATAACAATTAAAAAATATTCTAATGTAGTCGGATACTGTTTTTAATGTAATCGGATACTTTAACGATATTTATATTAAATAGTTGAGTCGAGTCATAAAAACGAAAAAAAAAAATTCCTCTGTCAATTAAAAGACGGCGACAGATTTCTTCTACCATAAGGTATTAGGATTTCCTTTTTTCAATTTCTTCTCTAGTTTTATAAGAATTGCGTCATGAAAATGAAAAAAGATTGGAAAGAATGGAGATTGTAGGAGTTATCCTACAATATTTAGAGGGTAAATGAATCCGACATTTGCACTTTTAAGAAATAACATTAAAAAACATTCATCAATGCCCTCTATAACCAGAGTTTTTAACGCACGGCCATTTAAAATTATTGTTTTGAAACTAAGCATCCAAATGTTACATTTATAAATACAATCTTAAAATTGAATTGCAAGTCCCACTTATATGATTCTAGATTTCTTTATAAGAACTCGGAAATGAAATAAGAAGATTGCAATTCAAAAAATTGTTTCAGTTATTTCGGATATGTTATGAAAGCATACTCACTAATTCTTCATTAAGAAAATTAATCTCATTCTTATGCTGTTGGAGTAGTAAAATTATTTATCTTTCAAATTTCTAAACAATAAAAATCAAGAAATAAACTAACAACTTAAAACTTTAACAATAATATAATTTCAAATATTATTTAATTTTGAGGAAAAACACGCACCTCATCTTTAGTTTTGTAAATTATTTCTGTACAAATAGGCTTGATAATAGTAGATACCATGTTTCACCGAATAGATTTTGAACATGTAACGAAAGGTATTCAGATTAGTATGGAATTCATTTTTTTTTTATTAACACTCTCAATCTGACGGTGCTTTTTCATAGAAATAATAAAAAATAAATTTTCATTACTTATGAAAAAGTCATTGCACAGTGACATTTTGAAATATAGCATGACAGAGTTGCATAGAATCCAATTGAAGATGATTTAAGAATTTTAGGAAAAAAATTAGTCGGGAAAAATAAATAATATCGTCTGATATCAAAAGTGAAAATTTTCGTTTTGTCATACGTTTCAAGAAAAATAAAATCGTTATTTATTTATTTTATCAAATTTTATTTTATTTTCCTTTTACCAAATTTGAATTTAATTTTATTAAATATAATGAAATAAAAATTGTCATATGCTTTTAAGTAAAATGAAATGGTAATTTTTTTATTTTATCGAATCTTATTTTCTTTTTCTTTTATCAAATTTTATTTAATTTTTCTTTCATCAAATTTTGTTTTATTTTATTACTTTTATCGAATTTTACTTAATTTTTATTTTATTAAATTTAATTACTTATATATTTTTTTTGTAAATTTTTCTCTTACTCTAAAATAGTGTATTGTATTAAAAGATTCGGTCGAAAGATTTTGACAAATCCCCGCAATTCAGGCAACAGTGAGTCATTTTTAGTGTTATCAGAGATAAAAGCAAAATATTATCATTTTTGAAAACTTTCAAATTCCGATTTTCTATCAGAATTTTAAATCATATGTTTTTATTTTATATATTAATTCGTAACACCGAAATATATCTGGTGGGAAAAATAAAACTTTTTAAAGTCCTTTCGTCTTGCTAAAGTATCAATTAAATTCGCTAAAAAAAAGAAAAGTATCGTGTTACCCCACAAAAACCTTGGAAAGCCACAGAAAGCAAAATTATAGCTTTTAGTCTTCACAGAGACACAAACTCACACAACACTAATAATAAAAATGGATAAAACCTTATTATTTGAATTGATAAAAGTTAAGAAACCGAGTTAGTTTTGTAAACAAACACTTCGCAAATCTGCGATTTGGAATAACGAAGAATTTTTCCCGTAATTGTTCAAATATCAAGGAAGAGTGTATTAACTTTCTCACTAAACATGAAAAATTTTTTTTTATCCCAAACAAACAAAATAATAAAAAATAATATAAATAAATAACAATAATATTATTTTATTTAAAAAATAATTTTACTTTTAAATTTGTTTTTATAATTATGACAGTTAATGTTCAGCAATTTAATTTCATATATATTAGGTTATAAAATTTCCTTCCAAGTGAATCTGAAAATGATTTAACTAAATGCATATTTATTTCAAAAAATGAAATCATTCTATGATTGCAATGAACAAATTGCTTCTAGGTTTTATATATGTCTGATAAGATGGTGAGGATATATATATATATATATGTGTCACGGTCTTTTGACTGTTAGAGTTATACTATTTTATATGTTTGTTTGTTTTTAATTTATTTTCAAACTTTCATTTTTCCTTCCGTCTAGTTTTTAGCAAACATTATGAACTGACAGATTCTGACTTACGATACAATTTTTTTAAACATGCCTTTCAAACGAGACTTCAATTTTCACAGCATATTTCATTTAGTTATATTAACGTCCCGTTTTAGAGCAACTCTAAGGTTATTTTCAAAAGGACCTCGTCGTTTTGAACCATGGTCAGATGATGAGGACGACATCTGAGTTGGCACTCCATTTTCCAAACCTTCACACCACACCAGGGGGAGAACCTTTGACTTCAACGGATTGAACGTGAACCAGAACTGCTTACACCACAATTTTTCGATGAAATTAGGTCTCGGACCTTTCCAATTTCAAAACCGGGGCAATACCACCAAGTCACCGTGGGTTTTTCTCTAAGTTCACTATGTAGGCTATATAATCATAATTTGTTCTTGAGCCAATAAATTCTATCGAACCAAACTCATTTTTAGTCAGAAACTTTGTCTACACCATGATAGGGAGAGAGCATAGGAAGTAAACTATGTAGGTTTAGTTTGGTTTAGTTATATTAACGTCCAACTGTAAAGCAATACTAGGGCTATTTGGGGACGAACCTCGTTATTTTGAACCGCGTTCGGATGACGTGGACGATAACTGAACTGGCACATCCCTCTCCACATCAGCGATAGGACGTTTGACCCAAACGGATTTAACGTGCAAGAGACCCCATTACACGAAGGTTCTTTGGTGGAATCGGGTCTCGAACCTGAAACCCTCCGGTTCCGAAGCCGAGGCCTTACCACCAGGTGACCGTGGCCTAACTATGTAGGTAGATAGAAAATATGAAAATATCCGATATTTAGGTATTTCAGCAGTTGTTGTCTTCTTTAAACGGCTGATTATTTTTTAATATATTTCGCTTATGAAAAAAAATTACAAAAATAGAAAATTAAAACCTGTAGTAAATCTTCCAAAATAAAAAAAATTACATCGTACTTTTCGTAGGATTTATTATTTTTATAACCTATCAACATCGAACCATATTTCCAGAACTGATTCGAAAAATTCCTCTTACTGAATCGCAGCAATCATTATTACAGAAAAGCAGACTCTGTGGTGGAAAATCAGAACTGACCATTCATGTCTGTCTCTCCGAAAACAGGCCAGAAGTCACGTTTGGACCTGCGTGCTCTATCAGCGCTCTATTATTCTCGATCTGAGGGGAGAAGGGAATTAATTCCCTTGTGTCTATTTAACAAGCGAATTTTCGAACACTTTCATACGTCCCGGACTAAATGGCCCAAACAGGTGTTTAGATTTGGCTGAATATGAAAATAAACACCGAGTACTCTGCTGTTTTGCCAATGCTAAGAAAGATATTTTTTTTTGTAGCAGAGGAATATTAATTCTTAAATAATAACTCATTCTTAAATTTCTAGGAATAAAATGAGGTGACTTTCCGTGACAAAAGTCAAAATAAAATACCAGCGAAATATGTAATGAAAATTGTAAAGGTAAAACTTCGAAAACTTGAAAATTTACATATACTAAAATCTTATACTGTTTTAAAACGGAGGAATACTAAATCTTGAATAATTTTTAATTAAAATTTAATTTCTTTTAATCTGTACTAATATATAGATGTGGAAGTTTAAATGGATGTTTGCTACTCAATCACAACTGGCGTAGGAAAGTCAGACAGGTGCGTTACGCCAACTGGCTTTGAAAGTTCGTGCGTGATTGTTGACAACTGTGTTTTCATTTAAATTAAAAGTTTAAAAATGATGTGCGTAATATTGTTGTAGCTATATCCATTTAGATCCATGAATAAAATGGATTTGACTGGACTTGATTTGCCGTTTTGTTTTATTTTGTGTACACAGTATAAATAAATTGTTTTTACGTTTGTGTGTTTTTGTTATTAAGTTGTATTTATGTTATGTATTTTTCGTATACGCTTGTACTTTTAAACGTATCATTTTTAAGTTTAATTTTTTTATTTGTCATTGTTTGATAATTTTTCGCATATATACAAAATTACTTACTTATTACAGTGCTTCATTTTAAGCAATGTCAATATCATGTGTTAAAAGTGAGTGCACAGAAAAAAGAAATTAACTCAGCTTTACTTTATGCAGACGCATGTTTTTCACCCTTGAAAGTCACAATGAATTCTAAAATTAAATTAAATGTATTCTAACTCATGTGAATGTGCGATCTAACATAGCACCCTGGATTATTACTAGATAAATCAGCTTAAATTTAAAAACAGAAATATATAAATGCTCTAATCATGACATCCCTTAAGGATATGCGGGTAAAAGATTACAGTTAATAGTTAATTATTTTGAAAACAATTATTAATTTGAGGAGCTAGAAGTATGGTTGATAACACGTCTCTACATCATAATCGTAGCCCCTTATCTAATTTTGAACGACATTTATTTATTTCTATGTCTATTTCTATAACATTTGTCTATTTTTATGCTCATGTGCACACGATAACTAAAAAAAAGTGATGCGCTAAATGGATGAAATCTGGTATTCAGTCTGTTAATTTGAATCCTATTTTAAGTAAAGTTCATAAAAGTTACAGATATATCACTTTTCCAAGTCTTGAAAATAATTTTAAAATTTTACAATCCAGATGAATGAAATTTAGTTTATTGTTTACTTGAACTTAAAATCTATCAGTCATCATCACTATACAAACCATGGGCAGTGGTCGCCTGGCTGGTAGAGCGTCCGTCTCGTAACCGAAAGGTAGAGAGTTCTGTCCTCATCTTGGCCAGAGAGCGCCGTGTTGGCTCATAGCGCGTTCAATAGGTCGTAACTGCAAAGTGATCCAAATTCCCATAACAAATGATACCTCAGGGGATACTGAATCAGGGATGAGTCGGTTTCTGATGGAGATCTCAATTCTGACTTGAGGATGGACTAATGAGTTCGACCACCTCCTAAAAAGGGTTGTGTCGTGTGAGTGCGAGCAAAAGTCGTCCTTTCACCTTATCGGTGCTCGTTCACAACGAAAGGCGCACCCTTCTGCCTTCATTTGAAAGAGCTCCGCTCATTCGGGCTTGGTATGACCAAGTGGCATTAGACCCACCACCACCACAAACCATGTTGCTTTAGTATACAAAGATAAATATGCAAATTCGATTTTTCTCATCATATTATGAGGTCAATTGTGTCCATTTGTGTTAGCATATGAAAAATTGCTCACAAAGGATCGGTTTATTTTAATTTTCTTATGAGCCGAAGGCGAAAGACTATAATGACATTCAACGGTAAATCTTATAAAATAGTATCATTATCGGTGAATTCGTATAAACAATTAGAATTTCTTTACTTAAGGTATCCGATTACGCTAAAAACACTGATTATCGACCCCATTGGCAAATTATTTTTCTTGTTATTTCTTGTAGTTCAGGCTTTCCCTTTTCCAAAACAGTTTATTTTTTTAGGAAAAGGAAGGCCTGTCCTATCGTCCAGCGTCACACATTTTTTTCAGCTAAAATTTGTCGCTAATTTCAATTTTATCGATAGCTGGAAAAGTACTAGAGATATTTACATAAAAATTTCAGCGTGTGTTTTAAATGATGTAGGAAATGAAATGAATCAAAATTTTTATAGTTGGCGAATTTCATTTATAGGTGTTTTTAGAAGAATTAAGAGGTACGTATATTTTTATCCATCATTTCTTTGTATCTGAAAATATTTCTTAGCTTTTTGTTCATTTCATCCATCACTATATTTTATAACATGTGTGGAAAGAGAAATAGGAGGGCTTCCTTACCATTTTGGGTAAAGAGTTCACCGTTTTGGTTCAATTTCAGTAAAATTTATTACAATTTCCCTATTTCTGAAAATATATTATATTTTCAAATAATTTTATTGCGTTTATAGTATTTTGTATTATAATTGACAATACATCTAAAAAACATAATTTTAAATCACCCAATTTTTGAAAAATTTTCCTTCGAACGTACTCGAATACATTAAGACAACAAACATTCAGTTTTGATTAAAATTATGTGATTTTTTTTTTTTGGTATGCAGCCCACGTTTACATTCTAAGCAAGTTAGAATGTTGGTAGAAACTAGAAAAATCAGATTTTGTACAAAATGTAAGTTTTCAAAAAAGTGAGATAGGACAAAAGCCAAAAGAGACACCCCTTAAGCATTCCTCATATAGGTTATAAATCTTGATACGAAAGAAGGGAATTTCAATTTAAGCGCTGCCAGAAAATTCACCTGTTCTATGAAGAATTCCCTTTTTATTTCGGGTATCATAATGAATCCAAGAGAGTCTATCGCCTTTTTTTCCCCCTGCATTTTTCTTTGATTCTCGGAATGATAGAAATGGATTATCTGTAGAAACATCTCGTTTCCCAAAAACTAAGTAACATTTCATCGTTCCATTTCAAACATGCAATTTATTTTTTTTTGTGCTAATCTCAAATAACAATAATGAGCTTATTTTTGACCTTATGAAAAACTTCTGAGAATGGGAATTCTTAGAGTAAAGATACAACTTTGTAAAATAAATTTCATTAATTAAAAAATAAGTTAAATTTTTTTAAAAAAAATATTGATAATTTTGAAATTAAGAAAATATTGCATTACTTACTGGGTATTTTCAATACAGTAAAAGTTCTTTATTCGCGGGGTATATGTTAAAAGATTGGGTATATGTATGTCCATAAATTTAATTGAAGTGTTTGAACATTTTGATTCATTATCTTAAGACTTAAGCAATGCTTTAAAGAATTTTGTCATTTTCTCTTGCTTGGCAGTTTTTAAAAGCTCTTTCCATTCAGGCGGATACGCAGCAATCGCATTAGCAGTTTGCCTCTTAAAAATAAGACTTCCTTCCATAGAAGGATCAAATCCATAAAGAAATCGCAAAGCTCATTTGCCATTCTTAAACCTTCACTAAGATTTTTCAAATAAAATGTCACGTTTCCAGTGCTTGTTGAAGCCTCTTCTTCAATGGGCTGTGAATTGAACATTTCCTCTGACTCGGTTTCAGTCAATTCTCCATCTTGTAATTCAAACAATGTCACTTGATTCTATCTCGTCCTATTCCATTCGCAATTTCGGCTATGTTTGCATTTCACAACATACTTTAGACAAAGTTGTAATAGGATCTATTTTACTTTCTTTATTAGTCCATTTGACGGCATTAACAAAGGATATTGGTTTGGATACCTCGGGAATCTTTTTATTATTATGTATGTACTTATTAAATCCACGAATACAGAAATTTGTTGCCGCGAATATAGGAATTGGGTCGCATTTTTTTAATCCGCGAATAGTGAAAACGCGAATGAAGGAAGCGCGAATAAGGAGCTTTTACTGTATTGTAATTGAAAGCAATAAATAACTTTTGAAACAATTTTTGTGCTGTAATTATTTGAAAAGAATTTAGGATTTTGTAAATAAGCTACACACTTAATTTTGTTATTTTTTGAGAGCATGACTTACTTTTTCATGCAATTTCATGACTTTTATAGCAATTTCAAACACATTGGTTAAATTCAGAATATTTTAAAATTTAAAAACTAAATTTTTAAAAATAGCTGAAAGCATAACTGTAATTCTGTAATAACTTTTATTGCGATTAACTTTCTTGACTGAGTAAATGAAAATACTTTCTTCGCTATTAAATATTTTTCACAAAATTCATAAAGAAACGTAATTTTTATCAATAGATATTTATTGAGATGCTTATTTTACTGCAATGGATAAAATTTAAGATAAAGCTTATTATTCCAGTCTTTCATAATGCATGTTCCGATTAAAGAAAAATTACAAAAAAAGGACATTTTAATTTTGGCTCAGAAAATATTCTGCTAGTTTTGATTGTAGCAGTGTTTGATTTTGATTTTTAATTTAAATCATATGAATTGAAATCATAACAGTAATTTTTAACTCAGCTACAAATATGGCGCTGTTACAAAGGGTTTTTCATGCATAGAAATAAAGAACTAGGGATTCATGTCACCAGAGTCACTGATTTTTATGCTCCGTTCTTAGAAATAATTATAATTTATAATGCAGCTCCTATTTTAAAACTGTTTTGCAACATTTGATGATGATGCTGTGATTTGATGATAGTGCTAACACAGAAAGGGGATGCAGTGGTTTCTGAGAGTAAATGCCCTTGAGCAACCGAAGGCAGAAGTCTGACTTCTAGCTCAAATGAAGATGATACACACACATATATTCGCTTACACAAACCCTTTTTACAGGGCCGGGGGCTTAGTCACACGTCTCATAGACAGAACACAAAGGAAGAACAGCCAGGACGCTCAAATAACGGGAAATACGCGCTACCACTCAGCCAGGAAGCCGTCTTTACAACATTAGGAGCAGCCACTGTAATAACACTAAGTCGTCCATTGTAATAACAAGAATGATATGTTAGCGAGTAACTTTCCATGCTTAGCAAAATTACATCTCTGGTCTTTAAATAGTTTATCCTCTTCTAACCTATTGTCCCAAACCAGAAATTTCACTTCAAAGTTAGAATTACGTAAATTTAATAGAAATCTGAAAGGACATGCGGGAAAAAAACAATTAGCTTTGAAGGTAATGATGTTAATTTTTTATTCTAATTAAACCCCTATGAATAAAAAGGTTTTTCCTGTGGTTTTAAGCAATGCACTGCAGTATGCCCAGATTTCTTGAAACAGAAATGAAGAAGTCATTAAGAAATCAGACATTACAATTAAATCATGCGTTATGCTAACAAGCGTCGTTTCCCTGCATAACGAAATTAAATCTGTAATTTCTCAAATTTCCTTTTTTTAAAAAAAAAAAAATGTATCACTTCTTTCCGCAAATTTCACATTAAAGCTAACATTGAACGAACGCTCAAACGCTTGAAAGAGCCGCTATGTAAACACTCAACAAAATTTATTGGGAGAATTAAAAATAATTGGCGAAGGGATAAGAAGCACTCTGTGATCGCACTCGGGGGAACAAGAAAATGCTCTCCAAGGAACACTCCCCCTCGCTTGAATCCAAACGAAAACAGAACTCCCCTCTTCTTGCTTTGAGTCAAAGGAACGATCCAGGCCTAAGGTACCGATATCAATTATTTCTTGAGCAAAAAAAAAAAAAAAAAAAAAAAAAAAACTGAATGCAGAGCTGTCTGAAGAATAATTCCTGTGAGATTGCGGTGCGGGCATTTTTGCGGAGGTGATACTACGTAAATGTTTATTTTTTTCATCCCCAATTTTTTTTCTCGTGAACAAAATGACTCACTGCGCAACTTCCGAAGGCCCCGCCTAAATTTAGAACAAGAGGAGATGTCGAATTCCCTCCCCTTGTTCACCGTGAATCACGATTCTTTTTCATTCATGGTTTAGAGAAACTCAAAAACAACGCAAAACTGAGGCTAAATAAACTTAATTAATATGTTGCTTTTTTACAAGTCCTGTGGAAGAAATGAATGTGTGCGTTTTCCTTGTACTCTGTTTTTAGTCTGAGAATTTACTTTGTTGAAAGACTTGGTAAAAGATTTTCCTATCTGTTTCTGAATTTTATGTTCCGTTCTTTGAAATAATTGTAACTTATAACACAGTTTATATTTTCAAACTGTCCTACGGCATTTGTTATAGCAATAACAACCATAAATTCGAAAAAAGGATTACATACTAGTTGTTACATTTTCAATTAATTTCCGATTATTTAATAACTAATTGATTAATAACTAATTGATTTATTAAATAATAATTAAAATTTTTGATTAGTAAATTTGATTTTAAAAAATTCTACATTTTAATAGTATCGTGAATATTTAGTACACAATTACAATTATTGCTTTTCTACTCTAAACTTAACAATAAATTTATTTCGTAATGATATTTAGATTTTTTTTATTACCGCCTTACAATTTTGTTTCCGCTACTTTACTACTATATAAGCAATAAATAAATAATCCTATAATGCTAATGCTTTAATACTCAGAAATATCCTTCCAGCGGGCGCGGCCGTCATACTAACAAGAAAGGTTGCGCGTATTCCCCGCATACGTTATAGAAAATTGTAAATTTTCGAAAACGTAACTATTAAAATTATGTTGTAAGTAGCTTAGGATTAATAACTATAATTACTTTAAACATTTTTTTACTTTTAAAAAAAGCAGAAACAATATAAACATAGATTGCAATAGCAATATAAAACGACCACAGGTTAACTGAATTGATTTAAAAATAATATCAATGAAATGGTCGATATTTTGACAGAACAATTTGCATATAAAATATAGAAGTGCAAAAATACAAAATTTATGTATAAAAAGGACAAAGTAATTGAAAGTTAGATATGAAAAGGAAGAAAATAGTTTCATTGTTATTTCATTGCAGCTTTGCAATTTGAGCAAATGAGTTTAGTGTGCTCCAAACATAGAAATTTCTGTCCAATCTCACAACCGAACCTCATGATTTTAGTCCGCTTTTCTTTTTGGCAAGGTTTTTTCCCTGACGTCGCATCTTCCACTTCTTCAATGCCTAGTTCGGCTTTTCTCTTTAACACCTTTCATTTTGGCTCACTTTTTAAAGATGTGGGTGCGTTTTTTCAATATTTTCCTTCGTAAGTGCATTTTCCAGCCGTCGCCCGTCTAAAGCAATACGGATTAATTGGTAAAATCACACAAAATCAGATGTGACAAAAACTTACATGAGCGGTCGCGCGTATCTTTAAAATATAAATGTCTCATCGGCAGAGATCTATTAACGACGACAACTCAAAGTAGATCAAAGGTAGAGGCCAAAGACGGGCGTTCCCAGAGCCACTAGATCTGAAGGAATAAAAAGAAATTCATCTCTAGTGTGTCTCTCACATACTCGCGCCAGCTGGAAGGACATAATACCGGAATGAGTTATTCACGTGAGATAAATTGGTAACAGCCTTGCAAGAAAGTAGACACTTCGCTATTTCGCTTCACTTTTACTGATATTTGCTTTTAACGAACTTGCTTTCTTTAACATGCTATCGCCTGTGATTCACATCTTAACTTATTGGATTATTCCTTTCCTACTAATGTTTTAAATATAGAAGTCATGTAACTAATGAGCCTGTGGGAATCGTACAGTATCAGCGACCATCCAAAAATGGGTGACAGACATCTGTTTCCTTTATATAAAACCAATCTGTCACCATTCTGCCTATACACAAAATGAAACTAATCAAAGTATTTCTAAAAATATGCCCTCCAGACACACATATTTAACGAAAATTACCAATGAAAAATAAAATTGTCGAATCAATCCATGGGCCGAACGAATATTGTATAGGTGATAATTTTTTACGTTGAAATGTTCTCTAGATTGTCTCAAAGTTACGTTAAAATGTTTTATAGATTCAACGTTTGAGGGATATTGCGTTTTGAACCGATTGCTCGTATCATTTTTCTCCCACTCCTCACAATTGACAGAATCCTCAGTGGAGCTTTGCTAAAGAATGGTCAGTGTATAAATTGCCAATATGCTGAAATACTTTCTAGATTTAACGCTCCTAAAGTGTTTTAGGAATTTTGAATTCTGTATCGATTGTTCGTATCACAATTACTCCTTCTACGCACAAACCCATCATTGGAGTTTTGTAAGAAAATGGCCGATGCATAAATCACGATGAAAAATCTAATTAAATTGATTAGGTACTTTAGCATTCCCTTGTAGGTATTTCTTTACATTAATGGTACCATTAGACTAAATATAATTCGTCTATTTATCTTTATAAGCAACTACAATGTCTTAAAAATAATGCCCATCATGTATGTAGAGACTTAATTAGCAGCCATTACCATTCCACGTTTAGATTTATTTTTTTGTAATAGATGGCACCAGGGATTTTACTAAAGTACCCTTGATCCAAAGTCTAAAGCGCGTGACGTCAAGTTTCAAAACGCGAACTGTGAGCATTAGCTCGACAGACGGAGAGAGGGTGGGTCATTTGCTCCGAATAATGCTTATTTTGTAGGCACCGTAGTTTTGCGATGGAATACGTGATTAGGCTTCATCCTTGGTGGCATTTAAAGGTGATACTTTTATCTCTGTAATAAATAGCCTATCCGGTCCTAATTCTTAATGTCTTTTCTGTATTCTTTGCTATAAATGTAGGAATTGGATGGTACAAAATGCCCATTCAACCACATTTAGATCAGTATCTAGGGTCACAGATTAAAGAGAAACTTTTAAATGAAAACAGTAAATTTATTTACTGCGAAGAATAAAGAAAAGACATTAAGAATTATGACAGGACAGGCTATTTACAATAGAGAAAAAAGTATCACCTATTAAGGATGAACCTAATCAAGTGTTTCATGGCGAAACTACGTTGCGTATTAAAGATTCATATTCGGAGCAAAATGACCCTTTCTGTCTCCATCTGCAGAGCGAATGCGTAGTTCGCCTTTTTTCTCAAACTTGACTTCATGCGTCTTAGACTTTGGATCAGCGGTATTCAGCGGTATCCATGGTGACATCTATTACTGCAAAATGAAACTAAATATGGGATAGTAATGGCAGCTAATTAAATCTCTACATAAATAAATTTTACTTTCTTATTCAAAAGCTTCTCTTTAATCAGTGACCTTAGACACTGATCTAAATGAGACTGATCGGGCATTTTGTCATATCCATTCCTACATGTATTAACTTGTAATTATCCAATTCATTCTAGTCAAAATGAAGATGAAAAGGTACAGTTCTCAAGAACTCCCAATATCATTTTCTAAATGAAAGTGGGTCAAATGACTTCAGCGGCACTTAACATGCAAACAAAAACACTTAATTATAACATTTTATCGTTTTCAGAGCACATAATTTTTTTGTGTGGTTTTCTGATGCAAAAGCCTTAAAGTTGATCTTGTTGAACCAAACAATAAATAAAATTATAATATTTTCAAATAGTCATGGAATAGAAAATGAGGAAAACCCCTAAAATGTAATCAGGACAAATAAACGGATAAACGGATTTATGGATTTCAAAAATGTAAAGAGTCGGGCATGGAGTATCCTATAAAACAATAAAGATAATGGAGTGCAAGACTTTAAAAAAAAAACTGTAAACGCTGGGAATTGAAACTTGGAAAATTTATCAATATATGTTTGACAGGCATTTGACAATGGCATCTCGAACACGGAGGCGGTTGTTTACCTAGCAACAAGTGAACAGGGGTGAATCTAGTGTGGTTTGAAAACATGAAGTTTGTTGCTTGTCTCCAGGTCCTTCTGCTCTGTCGTCCATATGAATAAAAAAAGAACGTTTGTCTGTATGCGCTAGCGTACTGCTCAACCGATTATGATGGAACTTTGACTTCTTATTGCATGTAAATACGGGATGGCTATAGGCATAGTAAAATTATGTAATCTTTATAAATAAAAATGAACGTTTGTCTCCATGTCTCTTACGCGCTGGCGTACCGCTCCTCCGACTGCAATAAAACTTCGACAACATATGGATTGCACTTACGCGAAGGTTATAGGCATAAAACAATCATCTAAAGTATACAAAATGTTTTCAGATTTATATACCACATCTATTAGCGATGGATTAACCACCAAATAACTCGCCAAGAAGACACAACAGATTCAGTAAAGATGTCTACCATGTAATTTCGAAAAATATTATAATACAAATAATTTTGCACCATCTTAGTTTTCAAAAAAAAATCTTTTCAGCTATATTAAAAATTTCATGGTATAAATACATTTTCTATGTATTAATCCATTTTAAAACAAGATGTTTTAATCATATTTTCTAATATCAAACTTGAGAAAACTGAACGAATATTAAACGAATCACGATAAACAATAAATATTTTATTTTATCAGCAATGAATAGTTTCTTTCCTTGCCATTCTGAAAGAACACCAAGTTTCACAAATCAAATATATAAAAATGACTATTCGTCCATCCGTATCTTATATGCTGTCATACCAGTCATCTTGTTTCAATAAAACTTGCCAAATTATTGATTAATTGCTACTAATATTTTTTTCGGAGGCAGCAAAGCGCCGGGAACCATTTATTTCTTTATATTTGTTATCCTGACGTTTTAATAATGGTCATGACAAGTCTTAGTCATATTATTTATTCATTGCCTTTGTTTGTTTTAGAACCTAAAAGGCCGAATGTTTAACTAAGAAAAAGGGCAAAGAAGAAATATTCCTTTAGTTTTTGCTTAAATTGCTACCTCAAACAGATTTTTAAAAATTCATTTAGTATTTTCATTGAATAACTTTAAAACTCAATATGTTTCTTAACACATTAAAGACGGGGGGATCTTGACGAAAATTTGCTAGGTAACGCGGATCAAATCGCAGTACTACAACTCCCGCCTTTAATGTGTTAATACATTAAAAATAAATGTTTTACTTTTGGAAGCACTTATCGATTTTTTTTTTGTTTGAAATCTATTTATTTATATATTTTTTTTATCATGCTTATGCTATTCCGTATGTTATCCGCATCAAAAAGCGGAACAATTTAAACATGGTGTTGAACGATTTTCACAAACAATTGAATAATACACTTACCACACTGTTCTCTAATTTCTAATTCTGGAATATAATAGTTGATGAGAAGTGATTATCGTCGGAAGCATAACTTTTCCTGTCTAAAGATAGCTGACTGTCAACGAGCGCGGATCATTCCGCGTGCAGATAGTTACAGAACGTCTGCAACTTATTTTTCATGTTCACTGCTTATCTAACTCTACTAGAAATTGATAGTATGCTAATCACTAATTTTGTGTTTCAGTAAATAGTATATATATCAGAAAAATAAATATAAATCTGGAACGGTTTCACGCATATTTAAATGTGAATATTTTACTTTATAACAGAATAAAAGCAACTTTTTATGATAATTATGAAATAATTACGATTCATTATGTTATTGTTTTTATGTTAAATTTGACGAGTTTTCTGTGGAGAATTTAATATTAATAACTTATATAAATTTAAATCAAACGAAATGATGACAATTTTTTTTTGTCTTGCATGATTTTACTTCTTAATTTTTTTCTTCTTGTGCAATCGTTAGACATACAAATAATTATTCAGTTTTTATGTTTGATTTTCCTTATTCTTTGTATATTTTTAACAGGAATATCATATATTTTCAATATTCCGAGTACTCAAATAAATTTCATCTTTGTGATTTATTTATTTTTGAATTGGTTTTCAAAAATTAAATACAATCAAATATAATATCACCAATATGGCGTTAAACATGCCAGCGTGAAAAACGCGACTGAAATTCTACCTCTGTGAAATGAACTCTTCCTACAGTAACCTGATTCTATAACGCCCGCTGTAAACATAGACGATGGTCTAGCAGAGTTCTCGTGATGGACAGACTGTAACAATTTCGGATCAGAGCGATCTAAAGGTCCCTGGTTTGTTCCAGGTTTCGGTGCCATATATTGAGAGAAATTAGTATAACATTAATTTATTTTCTTCACGATAAGTAGTCGTTACTAAAAATAGTTTTTAGAATTACAGTGATAACTAGCATGATGATTCTCAAACTAAAAGTAATTATAATAAATTGTTTGTTTGATTGACGCAACATCGCTATTGGATAAAAAAAAAACTAGGAAAAGAAAACAAGTCTGGTAAAAGTGAGAATTTAGTTAACAATTGCAAAATATTGCTGTAGCAACAAAATGAACTGTATCATACTCTTCGATTACTTTAAACATATACTTATTCCGTGTATATGTTTAAAGTACATGTTTTCCTTATTCCTTTAAACATAAACATATACTTACTCCGTGTCAAAATTTTACAAATTGTTTTGAAACATAAGCTGTAATAGACTTTGAGGTACTAAATTTGACTTTTTTTCTCTTGTATTTCCCAATTACAGCAAATACTCTTATTTTCTTACTTTTCTTCTATTTGTACACCTTAAATAAATTTCTAGCATGGACGTTTCCGAATGTAGAATGATTTTAATCTTTTAAATTATGATAATAATTAAGAAGAAAATGAAAATTGAATTAAGAAGAAATAATTAATAAGAAATTGTTCTCGTAATTTTATCACATATTCTATAATAAGGGTGTTATATCCCCTCTTCCAAGAGCATAAAATTTTTTGATCTTGACCAAAACTACGAAGTTCACAAGAGCTCAGATTTTTATTTTTAGAGATCCGTACATGTGTGCTTTGTGAGTAGTAAGGACGCAACTAAATTTGACTCAATTCTATATTTTTGATATAAAACTTCCATACCAAATTTCAGTCGTTCAAGTCATTTTGTTGTTGAATTACTTGTTTATATACAGGTAACTGCACAGATCTTAAAATTGTTAACCTTTGACGAATTTCGTTCAAAATGTGTTAAAACTCCGTAGTTTATGTGCTAAAACCATGTAATCGATTTTACCCATCTGGTTTGTTTTTATTTTATATTCATTCTGTACATTTGCTTTCAGACAGACTTCCTAAGAATCACATATGCCAAATTTCCTCCGTATAGATTATAGGATTTTTGAGCTCGCAGATAGATAGGCATAATTTTGAAAAAATGTTTTTAGAATTCAGGGTAATCTGAAAAATGAAGATTCGTTTAAAACTGGGGCTTAATTTTTTTCTACTAGAATACTTTACATACAAGAAGATAAAAAGAAAATGTTACTAATTAAACGCTGAATCAAAAAAAGTTTTAACCCAGCTAAGCTCAAAACTCCTCGTCTAGTAGTGCTTCATCTACTTAAGTCAAATAAGACGACTGGGACAGTTAATATTGCGCTTCAGTTTCGCTTAAAGTGTATAATTTAGCACGGATTCAATGAATTTAAGTCAAACTAAGATCTTCACTTAAGATTAGGGATAACTGTTTTATCATACAAGGTATATTTATGATTATCTAAGCGAATAATTCCAGGCGTATTCAATATATGAAAGAGCAGAATAAGATGTTCATTTCAAATTAAGAATAATTGATTTATCATATATGATGACTTTATGATTATCTAAGCGGATAATTTAGTATGGAATAAAAGAATCAAATAAGATGCTCATTTATGGTTAGGGATGTTTGTTCGACCATCAAGTTATCTTTGAGGTTGTCTAAGTGAATAATTTAATACAGATTCAATGAATGAAAGTGCAAAATAAGATCAATTCAAATTAGGAATAATTGTTCAACCACCAAGATGTGTTTATAGTTATCTAAGTGAATAAGTTTGGGAGGATTAAGTTTACGAAAGAGCAGAAAAAGATGTCCATCTCAGTTTAGTTGTAACTGTTTTACCATACAGTGTCCCTTTATGATTATCTAAGCGAATAGTTTAGTATGTTTTTTTAATAAAAGAGTCGAATATGATCTTCATTTAAGATTAGGGAATGATTGTTTTATCATACAAACTATTTTTATGGTTATCAAACTACGACCCAGGATTATAAAGTGCATTCTTAAAATCCCATCAGGCTGTTTCGAAAAGGGAATTTAATTTAAATTAAACTTTGTCATACAGTCGTTAAATTATGTATATTTGACCCATTCATCTATTAATTTCTTTAGATGGAGCACCTATTTGGAACCTGAGATTCTCGTTATTTCAATCAATATGAAAACGTAAATAACAGAGATATTTAAAGGTATCCGAGGAATTGCTTTTAAATCAATTGATACATTGACTTAGTTCAAACTTAACATATGAAATGTCTGTAAAAAAGAGAGAAGTAATCGAACAAGAAAGAGATGAATTTTGAAGAAAAAAATGAACTTAAATGCAATTTGGATCATACTTTTTGTCGCATAATGTAGTTCAATGTACCCGACTACTATCTGAGGAGAAATTTTGAAAAATGAGATATTTTAAAAACTATTTAAAACTATGGTTTTTAGATGTATTTCTAATTATAATACAAAATACTATAAATACAGCAAAATTATTGGAAAATATAATATATTTTGAGAAATAGGACTAAGTGTAGTAAGTGAAATTGAACCAAAAAAGGTTAACATTCTACACAAAATTCTAAAGCAGCATTCCTATTTTTCTTTGTACACAAGTTATAGAATATAATAAGGAATGAATTTAACCAAAATCGAAGAAAAATGTTGAGATGCAAAGGAGTTATGGGTAAAAATATAAGAACATATGCATTTTTTTCCAAAATTCACAACATTTTTTTTTCTAAAAACATCTATAAATGAAAAAGTCTGTGACCAACAATAAAACTTTTGGCTCATTTCATTGCCCTACTATTTAAAACACGCGCTGTAACGTTTATGTCCATGCCTCTATTAGTTTTGGGGATATCATGTAAACGGTGGAGAATTTTCATGAAAATTAAAATTCGATAAAATTGAAGTGGAATACACATTTTAGCTGATAAATATGGAAGCCTGGATGATAGGTCAGGCCTTCTTTTTCCTAGAAAAGTTGAACTGTTTTGGAAAGAGGAAAGTCTGAATTACAACAATAAAAAAAACAATTCGCAAATTCGATTGAAATCCAGTGTTTTTACCGTAGTCGAATACCTTAATTTATTCAGTTCTAAGCAGTTTTCAAACATGCAAATTCATTGGGAATTGCACCACCTTTTATCGAGTTTTATTTAGTATAAAATATCTCAATCTGAGAGGTTCTCATATCTGTGCTGTAGGAAAAATCTCGGAAATCTTAGAACAGGAAGTATTGACGCTCGTTTTGCCGAGACACGAGCATGCAAGAAACACAAACAAACATTTCCTCTAATGCTTTATCTATAAATAGCTCGTAGATTATTACGCAAAACGAACATCAAATTATGCATATGTGTAATAAATTATACAGAGTGCCTTGGAGCAGTTCCATTAAATAAATGAATGTGACCATGGATTGATGCGTGTAACTACTGTTCCATAATTTTCACACGCACGTCATCGCACGATGTTTTGATGAGCATTATTACTTATTTAACGGACGAAGGAACATTATTTACAGTTTCGTTGTTTGTTAATTTTTTTATGATTCAGGAATCATCAGAAGATCGTCAGCGCGTTTCAGAGTTGGAAAATAAGTTCCGCTTTTTGTATCAGAAATGGTGAATCAGAATGAATACTTTTTTCTTAATCGGAAACAAATGAAATATTTTACAATAATTGTAATTAAGAGCTGATATCAAAGTATATTTATTGGGTTAAGGAATAAGTTCGTAGCGTTTTTAACAAACACTTTTTTTAAAAGAAAATCATTAGTAATAACAATCGATTATGTATTCTCCGCTGTTGTTTACGACCTCCTCCCACCTCTCGACCGATCTGTCGATGACGTTCAGCCAAAAATCACCCGGTCTGGTTGTCAAGGCCCTCTTTATTGTTGAAAGTAACGCCCCTCGTATAGTTCGACAAGGAGCGGAAAAGATGATAATTCGGCGGCTCAAAATTCGGAGAATACGGGGGATGCTGAAAGATCTCCCATTCGAGCTCTTGGAGAGTGGCTTTCACGACTTGTGCAACATGGGGCCTGGCGTTGTCGTGAAGGAGTATGGTTTGGCTTTGTCGATGGGTTATTTCAGTCGCATAGCCTCTTTTATGCGGTGTAGCTGAGTTATGTAGAGCTTCTTGGTGACCGTGACATTCCTTTAGAGCATTCCCCAGTACATCATGCCCTCCGAGTCCCCGAAAACGCAGATCTTCTTTGGATGGAGGTCAGGTCGACCCTTTCCGTGCTGCAGACCTGCTTATGATACCGTCTCCGTATTCGTTGCAAATGTCCCGTGCTGCTTAAGCAGCTTTTTGGCCTGGATGAAAGGCGAAGAAGAGCAGGTGTCGAAAATGTTGATTTTTACCTCCTGGATATTCCGTTTCTAAGCTTTAAAAGTAATTAAAAATTAAATGACTCAAAAAGACGACTATCACAGTTTTGTAGAGCAGAAAGAGCGCTATCGAATGAATACTATACACTTTGTCAAACAGCAAAAAAAAAAAAATCGTTGGAAAACAACGTAAATATAAAAGCGTTACGAACTTATTCCCCAACCCAATATATCAGACAAGCAGTGGCGATGGTTTTATTATTTCAAAGGAAATTGGACATTGTTAAACAGTTCCCACCACTGCCCCAAGGATTCTTGGTTCTTCATAGTAAATCATACATATGTGTTTTGCCAATGAAAATTGAATACATATAAATATGATATGTGAAATATTGTCGTACTTTTAAGTGTTTTTTTCACTTTAAATTACTTAATAATTTCAACTCCACCGACATGATATCTCGTCTTTCGGATACTTCCAATTAAAGGTTTCTGTGGGCTAACATTTGTGATGAAAAAAGTGAAGGTATTCTTCAGATACGTATTAGAAAGTTTAACCTATTTAAACAGACATAAGAGACTAGTTTTAGCTTACAGAAACCTGTTATTGGAAGCATCTGAAAGACGAGATATCTCGTCGGTAGAGTTGAAAGTTTTAATAATTTCACTTGAAGGCAGATTTAATATTAAAAGTTCAGAAATTTGATGCACGAATCAGACTTATAATTGTATGAAAGAAGTTCATATTGTGTTTTGTTAATCCTGTCTGAAGGCTTAAAAGTAATTAGTTTAGTTAAACATAATTTTGTATGAATATTAACAACTTTTGATTGGGCTTTGCTGGTTTGTCTGTCCATGTCTGAAATCACAATGATCCGATACATTTTGATGTATTTAAATTGATTCTCTATGATTTGCCTCATATCATTCTACAAAAAAACTAAATTCTTACTACTACTACTTTCTTCTTACTACTTCTACAACTTTCTTCTTACTATTTCCACTACTTTCTTCTTACTACTTCTACTACTTTC
>JAPMOQ010029997.1:366560-407773 GCA_026543055.1 Argiope trifasciata
TACACTATATAGGAATTAATAATGTTACTGTCAAAATTTTGATTTTGAGATTTCCATAAATTCAGTTGCATTAGATTGATTTTAGGGTACACACACATAAAAAAAAAAATCAGGTAATTACGTATTCGAGTCGGAGTTTGACAACTTAAAAACAAAACTATCCAGGTATATGAAAATGGTTCTAGCATTTTAATCGTAGATTCTTTATGAATTTTTTTAACTGTACCTATTTAAAATCGATTTCAGTATTTACAAAGAATACACGAAAATTTATAAATTTAGAACATCACATTTTAAGTAAAATTTATCAAATTTACAACTATTTAATTAAAACTCAAACAAGCTATTTTACCAATTTCATGTTATTCACGTATTATTCATTGACAATTAGAAATATGCAATTTGCAAAGGTGTATTACCTTAATTTTTTAATAAATTTTAATCAGTACAATGTTTCATAAAGATTTCACTATTTTGCCTTGGTAATTAAATTCTAAATTCCTGCGGAATTTTAATTATTTAATTAACAGATTATTAAAGAATGCAATTACAGCAATTTTTTAACTTGCAATAAAGTTCCATTTATTGTTTCATTTTTTCGCTCTTTTAGGTCCCAACAAAATAACAGGCCAGTTTCAAAACTTTTTGTTTTGACTTTATACCTATTTTTTATCAATATTTCGAAGAGTAAAATTCACAATTTATTAATAGTTTAATAACATTACTTATTATTATCTTAGGGATATGATAATGATAATAATATTTTTGTTATTTTTCTTCTGTCGATTCCTAACGGCCATATTTACAATTTTTTTTGAAGTTTGTTTTAAAAAATTCAGATTTGCTGTCTTTTATACGATTAATTGTTGAAATTTTAATAACAATAGAACTGTCTCTAATCTGATTAATTTTCATTCAATTTAATTTTCTTTCGAATATCACCTGTGATTCTTTTAAAAGTAACTTCAGTGATATTCCATTTCCTAAGGAATTTTATTAACTTTGTTCAGAAGTAATAAAAGAAAGTAGATATTATAAAAGTAGATAGCACTTTCTCTTCCTTCTCTAATTAGCATTTAGCTTTCATTTATCGAGATGCTTAGAGATAGATATTTTCTTGATCTGGTACTAGATGGCGCTAAAGAGGCAGTAGTTATGTTACCCATAAGGCTGGAGGTAAGGCGCTGCATTTGAAAACTGAGCATTTTAAGTTTTTACGAATAGCTGAAAGTTATTCGAGTTCATCTTTGTTCAGAAAGATGACCCATCATTTTTGTATTTTATTTTTTGTTTTTGAGGATTTTTTTTAAAAAATTAACAAAAATAATGGGATGTTTCAAATTATCTGGGACTGTTCGAAATTTTGTTTTTTTGTGTCAGAGTTAAAACAAGCATCAAATTTACCCCTATTTCGGGAAAAATGTGCTGACTTTTCTGCTTTTTAGATAAATTGGTGATATTACAATTTTTTTATGAATATATATATATATATATATATATATATATATACAGAGAGAGAGATTAAGTCACCCTGTTTCAAAAATAAACAGTTCCATATTATTTCTCATTTGACTTAGGGCACAGTTTTGGGATAATATGCTTGTTAAAGTTATAGAGATCTATCTGCTGAGCTAAAAAAAAGTTAGACATATTCAAATTTTGTTTACTTATGCTAACAGATGGATTACTTATTAACAAGTTATTATTATTTAAAACATACCGAATAATTATTATTATTTAAAATAAATCGACTCACCTCCAGATTCATATTTTGATCAATTTTAAGGGAATATTTTTAGTTAATTTGAAAAAATTAATTTTATATATTTATGATACATCTGAAAATAAAGATTTTGCGATTAACTCTTTTTGCAAAATATATTTCAGAATTAAAAATTTAAATTTAAAAATTTTAAAAATGCTGCGGTTTTATAAGAAATAGTTGCTGTACCTAAAGTATTTTGCTTTAGTTTACCATTTAATTGATTTCAATTTCGATTCCTAATTAGCACACCATGTTCTTTAATATTGTGGTTTATTCAGAATATCGAACGAAATTGTAGAAATATTTATATCGAGAAAAAGGAGTCCGAAGCTAAATTAAAGGTGCTTCTGATAGTTTTTGAAATTTAAAAATTTGTTCTTCTTTTTTAAATACTTGTGAGGAAAAAAAAAATGTGGTGCAACGAATGAAACAAAATAATAAATAAACGTGCAACAAATGCTTATTAACATTTCCTATTCCACTAATTGTTGAACAAACTTCAGTGTGCCGGAGTGATGAATGCTTGCTGTTTGGAATGCTTCGATTTATATCGAGTCACATGACACTAAACAGTCCTTATTGGAGAAATTTACAAACTCGGAAATTTTATTTTGTTGGTTACCTGGCCCTGTAGGCAATGAATATGCCGGCAAAGACAGCATCCATTTCTTTATAACGAGGTATTTCCGTACACTGACAAATAATATATTTCACGACGCATTTTTAATTTATGGAAGGAATCATGGAATTTGCAGATTTCTAATAAACTATATTCTCTTCAGCCTGACATTACTCGGTGACCTGCTGTTCCAATGCGCGAGTTGAACATCAAATTGAGTCGGCTTCGCATTGGCCATACTCGTCTCACACATAAACATCTTCTATTTGGTGGGTAAAGCCCAGTCTACACTGCATGCCATGTTTATTTAACCAACACTCCTATTTTATCTAAATCATATTTTATTTAAATTCGTATTTTATCTGAATGCCCATTTTTTAATCTCAAATATTACATTTATTTGGTACAACCTCTTCAACTGTTCGTGACTTTGTGGGAGAACACCCCCATCCAAATATTTTTATTTTTTTGAAAGAAACTGGTTTTTTCCATCTCATTTAATTAGAAAGTTTTATCTCTTAATCTTTGCTATTTTTACTTTAACTTTTTAAAACTTCACTGTATATTTTCTTATCTTCAACCATACGTTTGGAGCAGAGGGGCTCTTGTGCCACAAACTCCTCACTAACCTTATTTTTACAGTCAAAAGAATCTGTGAGAATGTTTGGACTCACTTAGAATAAGCCGATATCATCTTCACTTTTACCACGAGAGAATTTGATCACAATATCTATAGTATTAAAAAATGCAATTTCTGTGTCAACTAAAACTTACTCTTTTACAGTCTGTCCTCGAAATCACGTCCAACAATGCAGTCAACGCCAACCATGCCAATCATGTCTCTAACAATGTGGGTCCGACGGACATTACCGGACCCCTGATGCCTCCAACCACCAAGAAGCAGGGGGTCTCCGGGGAGAGTGCGACGCACCCCTCGTCGAAAGGAGCGGCCGATTACAAGCTGGAGAGACACGAGAAAGATTTCAGGTGAGAAGGCTCATGAAAAATGAATTCAGTTCATTATTTTCTATTCATTTTTTGCCAAAGTAAAATTTTCACATATACTGGGCTCAGTGAATAGGCAATCATGGCAGAAAATTATTCATTTACACAATTTTAACATATATTTAACATTGAAGACGGCACACGAACAACACTACACACAACGCTTAAAATGAGTACGAATTTAAATAAATAAAAAATAAAGTAAAACAGCCTCTCAAAATTTCAATTATTTTAAATGTTTTCTATTCATAATTCCCCCCCCCCCTTTTTTTTAATGAACCATACGTTTGCATATACCGTGTCGTTGGCACTGCATAATCAGAATTGGTTTTAATGTCAGTAAACTCATCAAACTCAAACTAATTTTTTTTAAAGTCCTTGATATAATTCGAAGAGAATCATTCACTGGGTAATTAATTTAAGGACAGAAAGTACAGAGATTTTATTTCAATTGTTTCTTTGAATGTACGTTTTTTCATTTTCAGGAATATATTCCTCTTAGAATTAAGAAATGATGGTTAATTCAGAGTCATTACGCGTAGCGACTAAGTCACAAGACAGACTTCATCGGGTATGCTATCTATCATTTAAAGTCACCTGATACTATTATAAGGAATAATGCACATATTATTAAGTTTTCACATATACTGGGCACATTAAATAGGCAATAACTGCCGAAAATAATTTATTTGCACAATTTTAACATATATTAAGCATTGAAAACGCGACGCGCACAACACTTAAAAAGGGTCTAACATAATTCTCTCTCCAGAGCGTAGCTAGCTCTGCGCATGCGCAGCTAACACGCCTCCTTTCTAAAATTCCTGAAGGGATTATCGTATGGCTGCAGATCATCATGTTACAGCAGGACGCTAAATGAATCTTACTTTATATCACCACGATGCTAACAAACTTTTTGCAGATTTCAAAACACTTGTAGATTTCTTTTTCTCACAATCCAAATAAGATATATGTCAAGTTTCAACAAAATATGCCAATTACAACAGTCTCTACATGAGTCTGGTTAGGGACACTTTCATAATAATGATCCTTATAATTAAGCCTCTTATTACTTTTCGAAAAGCGAAACACATCTCCAGAGTAAAAAAATAATAAAAAGTTAACACCAACTTTGAACACATAAATTGATTTTAGCTATCCGAAAGATTGACATTATTTTGAGTTACCAATGCCCGGTATTAAAGCAATAAAATAGTTAATATTTTAGGAAGGTATAGAACTTGGAGGGATGAACATATTCTTCTTAAGATGATGAACTAGTTGATGCACACTAGTTGATGCACTATTTATATTAATATAAATAGTGCATCAACTATGGAACGGTTCAGATATAAGATTTTATCTGTCTTTATTTGAAGTTTATTTTTATAAACTCCAGCTCAATGAAATGCTTCCTAGTACTACAGTAAAATTTTCCTACGTTTAGATGATTCGTTCATGATGAGTTATTTTTAGCTTTTATTATAATTCAATGCGAAATCCTCTTTATACAGATTTCATTTTTTAGAACATAATATAACAGTTGTTGCTGTTACTTATGGCTCTTTAAAAGTCAGCCGACCGAAAGTTATCAGTGATTTAAGTATAAATTAGCATCCCTTGTTTTTTCAGTAGCGCCAACTAGGACCAAGAGTACGACTTAGCTACTTCATGCTATACATTCGCTTGCACAACCCCTTTTTACAGGGGGGCACATTCACACTATTCACAGATAGAACACAGAATAACAACCATGCCCGAACCGGGACTCTCAGATCACAGGGAAGACACTCTAACCCTAATCCAGGATGCCGACTAATATAACAGTAATATAAAAATGGAATAAAATGTAAAATGAAAAATAAATTCTACAAATTCTATTAAATTTATTCGCATCTTTTTAAGTTTACCTAAGTTCTAAGCCATTAATAACTAAAGTCTTTGCAATTATTACATAATTCGAGCAAATTGTTTGAAAATTATATTTAAATATTACATTAATTACTTTTAACTCTTTTATTTAAAACATCATAAAAGTTATATTTGCTATTACCCGCGACTCTGCCTGCGAGGAAATTTTGATGTAGGAAAAACTATCAAATAATGACAAATAAAAAAAAATGAAGCCTTACCTAAAAACGATACATTTAAAAGTATAAGCATATGCGAAAAATATGTCACATAAATACAATTTAATAACAAAAAACACTCAACTAACGTTAAAAAATTTATTTACATTGTATACCCAAAATAAAACAAAAAAGCAAATGAAGTCCGGGTAAGTCCATTTTATTTATGGATCGAGATGGAGATAGCTACAACAGTGTTACACACATCATTTTTAAACGTTTAATTTAAATTAAAACACAGTTGTCATTATTCACAAGCGAACTTTCAACGCCAGTTGGCGTAATGCACATGTCTGACTTTCTTACGTCAGTTGGGGTAATGCAATACAGATTAGAAAGTTTTTTATTCCCTTTACTCTGTTTTCTTTTCATTTAAAAGTACTTCAGATTGAATCCGAAAGTTCGATTCATTAAAAACATTTAATTTTGCTTGCATCAAACACAAAGAAAATAGATAGAATCGTTTGAAATTCGAAATTTGCTAAGCCTAACTTCAATTCTGCTGGGGAAAAAACCCGGAGCCTTACTCATCTTTGGCAGGATTTGGCTTCAGGTTTTTGGCGCGAAAGTTAGTTTCCAATGCATAAAAAGTGAACCACTCAATGAAACGGAATAAAAATTAGCCAAGTTCTGTTACTGACTATAATCTCTCTTTATGGTAAATTTCATCCCATTCTGTTCAGCCATTCTGACGTGATGGAGTAACAAACCTCCATACATCCAAAAAGCCAAACTTTCACATTTATATATTAGTATAGAGTATATATAGATAGATAGATTTTGTCAGAATGCTACCTAGGTATTTAAGAATACAGTAAAAATAATATTAAGACAGAAAGAGCAGCTGCATTCTTTAAATAATTTCCAAGGGCAATGGCTTCCGGAAAAGGCTGAAAATGAAATTTATCTGTTATTCTCAGACGAAAAGAAAAAAAAAGTCGTTTGAAGACAGGAGACAAACACTGAGATTCCCAACTACTGTAAACAGAGACTTCCGCCGCTAATGCTTTCAAAATTACTGTAGTTTGTTCGGGCTTTTTTCGATCAATTGTTCTTTGGCACGTAACTATTGAGTAAGTTTTACTTTTTTATTCACCATAAAATTTCCAATTTTAATGAATATTCTTTTATATAAATTGTGACATTTTGCAATTTGCGGTTAAAATGCATTATTAATGAATAAAATTTCATTTTAAATGTAAAATTATACTAGGGCTTGATTTCTTAAAGTCTGTTATTGGAAATCTCCTTTTTAGAGATTCAATGTATTAAACAGGAGTGTAAGCTTAAAAATACATTTGCATGCACTCGTTACTATATCATAAAATTGAACTTTTCTCGGCGTTTTGGCATAGGGGTAGCGTGTCTTCCCCGTGATCTGGGCGTCCCGAGTTCGAGTCCCGGCTCGGACATGACTCTGTGTGTTCTATCTGTGAGATGCGGGGAAAAGCCCCCCCCCCTCTAAAAAGGGGTTGTGTAAGCGAATGTGTGTGTCACCTTCAAATGAGCTAGATGTCAGACTTCTACCTTCTGGGTGCTCAGGAGTTATTTACCCTCAGAAACTACTGCACCCCCTTTCCGTGGAAACACGGACAAGGTATCATTATCAACTTGAGCTTTTGTCTTAAAAAACAAATTAAATCTAATTTTAGATCATTGGCATTCCAATCAAGCCTGACTCAATTCATAATTCATAACTTGGAATTCAATTATTTCCATATGGATTTCTAATAATACAACAATATATTGTATTTACTAAAGGATAATACACTATGTATCATCAAACAGATTGGATTGGATTGTGTGGTTTAGTGGCCCAAGAGCCATAGGCTCTGGGCCACATAGCATATAGCCCTGGGTATACTGCGCCATACTATGTTTAAAATATAAAATACGTGTCTTACATAAAAGTATGTAAAAGTAGAAACTATATGATGAAATTGCATTGCAAAGTCTCTCAACATTATAAACAAGATGTAAGAAATGACTATGAAAGTGAGTATTAAATAAGATGGTGTAACCCACTTGCTTTTAAAAATCTTAAAAGATTTTTGTGGGGACAAACATTTGCATGTCCATTGCTGAAACATGAAAAATTTTAAACGAGGATATTTAAAATCAGGACATTCAACCAAAAGTTGAATCATCAAACAGAGTATATTATAGAATATTGATTATTGATAGAATATTGAGAACTAATGGCCAGAGTACTATTTCAGAGAATTTAACTTCTCTATATCAAACAATACATTATATTTATCGGTCGGTCTAATGCCACTTGATCATACCAAGCCCGAATGAGCGAAGCTCTTTCGAATGAAGGCAGAAGTGTGCGCCTTTCGTTGTGAACGAGCACCGATAAGGTGAAAGACGACTTTGCTCAAACACTCACGACACAACCCTTTTTCAGGGGGCGGTCTAACCCATTCATCCATCCGCAAGTCAGAATTGAGATCTAGATTAGAGACCGACTTATCCCCGATTCAGTACCCCCAGAGGTATCATTTGTTATGGGAGTTTGGAGGACCTATTGAACGTGTCCCAACTGCCATGAACCAACACAGCGGTCTTTGGCGAGACGAGGACAGAACTCTCTACCTTTCTGTTGCGAGAGGGACGCTGTACCAACCAGGCTACAGCGGACTGCTCATTACATTTATTATGCGCAATACTGAAAGTTTACATAGGCATTTTCAAACAGCGGCACAAGCAAAGGGGTAAAGAAAACAGAAGTCTCTACCAAATGTTTTAGAGGCTGTCTTAGAGGATAGAACAATAGTCTGTTTAGCTACGTAATTTTAACAACCAGTGTCGTTGTTTATGGAGCTGTGATTATTATAAGATTATGAAGTGATTATGATTAAGGAGTTGTGATAGTTACTTCTTATTATGATTATGGAATTGATTAGTTACTCCTTATGCTGGTTATGGAGTTGATTAGTTAAGCACTTTATTATGGAGTTGTGACTTATGGTTATCGATAATAGCCGGAACCTTGATAAAGTAATATGCTTAGTGACGCTGTGTTAACGTTGGTGTCCTCCCTTTCATCTGAGGTGTATGGTAGAGATCGTGGTGGCCTGGTGGTAAAGTCGGTGCATCGAAGTTGTAGGGTTGCAGGTTCGAGGTCCGATTTCACCGAAGAACCGTTGTGTAAGGGAGTTTCTTGCACGTTAAATCCATCTGGCCCAAATGTTCTCCTACTGGTGTGATGTGGAAGCTTGGGGAGGGGGCTGCCAGCTCATGTGTTGTCCTCGTCATCTGACAACGGTTCAGAATGACGAGGTCCGCCCAAAAATAGCAAGTGTGCTCTTTAAAACGAGAAGTTAATGTAACTAAACTCTAACAACTGCTAATACTACCAAATCTATGACGCTTGGGGCATTGTCATATCAAAATTACAGATCTTTGCCACTGCGTCTCTGTTGTTGTTGATGACCCATGGCGCTTTACAAGCCCGCCGACCGATAGTTGTTAGCGAATTTAAGCCTAAATTAGCGGCCCTTGTTATTTCAGTAACGCTAACTAGGGCCAAGAGTATGACTTGGCTACTTCACACTCGCTTGCGCAATCCTTTTATATGGGGGGGGCACATTCACACTACACACAGGTAGAACACAGAAGAACAACCCTGCCCGAACCGGGACTCCCAGATCACTGGGAAGACGCGCTACCCCTAGGCCAGGCGCCTGTACTGCGCCACTGCTCTTCCACTTTTGGAGCTTGTAACGTATGAAGTCCTCATCTGACCACAGTTCAAGATGACGAGATCCGTCCCAAAATAGTCTTCGTGTTGCTTTATAACGGGACGTTAAAATAACTAAACTAACATCTGAACTGCTGTGGCAACTTTATAAGCCAAATAACATCCTCAAGATGGAGTGATCACTTTTAGTCTGGTGGTCATGTTATCTGACCACCAACCTTAAAGTCCCGAGTTCGGGACTAGCTATTGTCAATAGTTACATTGGTGACCCAGGACAATGAAAAAATAAACAAACGCAACCTTTATGCAGCTGTTGTGGCTCCATCTACCTGAATAATAAATAAATAATCAGCCAATATAATAAAGCTGATAATAAATCAGTCTATAAAAAAATGTTGATCAGAAATCAGCCAAAAAAAGTGTAAGACGCATTAAAAACTCAAGGCTCTAAGATCAGCACAAGATATCGTTCGTCTGTCCTCTCACTGGAGGGGGAGTATTGTGGTGGCAGCTTTATGAGCCAGATAATATCTTCAACAAGGAATGGTCACTTTTAGTCTTGTGGTCATGTTATCTGGCTACCATCCATAAGGTCCCGAGTTCGGGTCAAGCTATCACCAATAGCAACAGAACTAATTCTGCTGACTCCTTTGCAGGTGGAAGCAGCTGATCAAAGATGCGATTCTGGGCAACGACTTCCTTCAGCACCTGGTCACCTCCTGCCAGGTGAAGGAGATCGTGGACTGCATGTACTCCAAAAAGGTGCCCGCAGGCTCCCTCGTCATCCGGGAAGGAGAACCAGGAAGGCACCTTTACGTCTCCGCAGGTAACAGCTCGCACTCATTTTTTGAACGCATGTAGTACCATAAAATGAATTTATGTACATTTGTTTTGAACACTTTTATTTTACTTGGCATGTTTCATACTTGGAAAAAAGAAGATGGAATTTCGAATTTGATTTTACACCCACTAGCTGATGGCTTAAAAGTTTGGATTTTTTTTTTTTTTTGGATGATTGCAAGTTCTTGATGAAAATACATGTTTGGGATATTTTTGGAACATAATTAATAATTATGTTCCGAAGAAGGTTTTATGAAGGAACTCCTACTTTTTGAACGCACGCAGTACGATAAAATGAATTTATGTACATTTATTTTGAACCCTTTTATTTTACCTGGCATGTTTCTTAATTGAAAAAAAAGATGGAATTTTGAATTCGATTTAACACGCTCTTTCTGATGGCTTAGAAGTCTGAAAGTTTTTGAACGATTGCAAGTTCATTCAAAAACATTCATCTAGAAAGTAGCTCTAGATCATCTGTTGTGTAGTGCCCTAACACACACATACACACACACACACATACATACGCATTCATTCAGATACGCAATCAAATTCAAAAATCGAATTTTTGAAATTTATTTCTAATTATTACTAATTTTGAATTCGATTTTACACTCACTTTCTAATGGCTTAGAAGTTTGAATTTTTTTTTTTTAATAATTACAAGTTTTTGATGAAAATAGTTTGAGATATTTTTGGAACATAATTATTAAGGGAGGATTTTATTTTAATTAAAATTTTCATTCCATTTTCAGTGACGATGATTAGTAATAAATTTCAAAAATTTGATTTTTGAATTTGATTGCGTATATGAATGAATGCGTATTTGTGTGTTAGGACACTACACACCATATCATATGATCTAGAGCTACCGCACTTGGTATAGATTTACTTTGGAGGATGAAAAAGTATACCTTGACGGAGTTTTATAAAACTTTAATCAATTAAAAATTAAGCTAACATTTGGAATTTTTTTGCGGTTATTCCCAACAATATTACTACACAAAACTGTTTTTTAAATCCCCTTAAAAATGACTTTTTTCATTGACCAATGTTTTACCCTATAAACTAATTTCTATTTTAATGGATTAAAAAAAATACTGTAACTGTATTTTCCAACAATTAATTTCTCACAAAATGAAAGTAGAATTTAACATGCAAAAGCACGTTTAGAGTGTACCAGTGCTTTAGCCGTCACATTGACAAAACCTCAAACAGAATGATTAAATGAACTCTTATCGCAAATTAAACAGAGGAAAATGTGATGTTCAGCACGTGTTTAAAAAGAAGCGTTATGTTATGGAATAAATACAAGATGTGATATTTTCTACATAATTCGTCGACAGCTGATTGCAAATAAGAACGGTATATAGAACAATAAACAAATAATCGTAAGGTTTCTATAATAGGTCACGTGACTATTGGAGTTTGAAGTTTAAATATATTTGGCTGATAAGTTATAAAGAGAGCAAGGTACGTAAGTACTTAATTGAAAATTTTTGAACTCACTACTCATGGAGAACTAGCTGGTCGCCAAAGGCGTCCAATTAGTAATAAATTCCACTTTTTATAAAATGATGAACTATAAAAAGTTTTAAAAGAAAATAAAGTACAAATCTGAAAACATGCATTAATAGTAATAACTCAGGGACAGAAATTTATCCTTTGAGTACAAGTTTCAGAAATTGATACAAATTTATTTAACCTCAATTTATTAACAATCAAATTTATTTAAACTCATTTTATTAACAATCAAATTTATTTAACCTCAATTTATTAACAATCAAATTTAGTTAACCTCATTTTATTAACAATCAAATTTATTTAACCTCAATTTATTAACAAAATTATTTAAACTGAATTTATTAACAATCAAATTTATTTAACCTCAATTTATTAACAATCAAACTTATTTAAACTCAATTTATTAACAATCAAACTTATTTAAACTCATTTTATTAACAATCAAATTTATTTAAACTCATTTTATTAACAATCAAATTTATTTAAACTTAATTTATTAACAATCAAACTTATTTAACCTCATTTTATTAACAGTCAAATTTATTTAAACTCATTTTTATTAACAATCAAATTTAGTTAACCTCATTTTATTAACAATCAAATTTATTTAAACTCATTTTATTAACAATCAAACTTATTAAACCTCATTTTATTAACAATCAAACTTATTAAACCTCAATTTATTAACAATCAAATTTATTTAACCTTCATTATTGCAAAGTAGTATCAGATGAGTTCCATGCCCAGAGCTTCCTGTATATATAAATTTGCGTGCGCGAAATACGCTATGTGAATTCTAAGGTTTTCGAATGTTTATTTTGGAACAGATGACGCAAGACTTTTATTTTGAATTTCTGCCTCAGAGGTTTTTCCTCTGCCGAAGCAACAAGAATGTTACGATAAAGCCATCAAAGTGTTTTTATTTCGAATAGAGCAGCTGCATCGAAATCACAACCTTCATTCGAAAAGGTTTTCTTGTTTTTTTTATATCAGTGTTTTTTTAACGTTGCATGAAATATATATATATAGCATTTAGGTGATTAATGAAAATTTTAAATCTTTTGAACAGATAAAAGTACCTTTGAAGGCGCAAATTTTAAATGATTTAAATTAATTAAAACACTTTTTTCAATTACTTAATTTAAAAAGTTCATAAAAAATATAAGCATTTTTCTAACTAAGCTACTTTTCCATTTAAAGTTTTGTTGAAAATTTTTTTTGGAAAATCTATTTTCTGCATAATTTGGTAAAAATAAAATTATCAACATAATATCCGCATCATTTTACAAAAATAAAATTATCAGCATAATTTGGTAAAAATAAAAATAGCATTTTTGAGGAAGCTGCAATTCCATTTAAAGTTAGTTGAAAAAAGTTTTGGAAAATTTATTTTCTGCATAATTTGATATGTTTTTGATACAACATTTTTCTGCATAATAAAAATTTATTAATTAAACAAAATAAGGCCTATTTTATTTTCAAAACTCTTAAAAATTAATTTTTAATTTGCTGTTTCCTCCTTGGATTGCTTCATCACTGGATATTTCATAGAAAATAAAATTTGAATTAGTTTTAAATAAGAATTTATTTATTTGGATTCTCATGTTTTTAAAATTGTTATTTGAATCATTTTAATTTTGTCTACCTGAGAGTTTTAACTCAATTACTATTTTCTAGAAATTATTTTCGAAATTTCAAACCCACTCACTGTTAAAGCTGTATATCTAGCGTATGTTTGAACAGATGTTTTATTTGAAATTGAACCTCTAGTTAAAAATACTTTAACTTTTTGGCTCTTCTTCAAGCATTCAAAATACATATCTACGTTTAGATATTTACTTATTGTTAAATTAAAACAAGAAAGCCTTTTGTTCGTAGTATTTTTTTCAATAAAAATTCGAAATTAAGTGGAAATTTGTTATGTAATCTTCTAACTAATGTAAGTTCTAAGTTTTTAATTTTACTAATTTAACCACAAAGGTTTTATAAAATTCGAATGACTGTAGAGTTTATTATACAACTTTAAATATACATCTGGTTTTTTCCCATGTATTATCATATTTCGATTTGGACGATTTTATAAATTTATTTTAAAAGATTTGTGAACTTCCTTGCAAAAGATTTTCCACAAATGCATTAAATTTGTTATCTGTATTTCTTTTCACCGAAGTTATTTTATTCTAATTGATTTTACAATAAAAAAAAATTAAAATCTATGTTGTAACTGTAGCCTTGTTTCTTCGCCTTTTCAGAAGGAGAGCTAGAAGTGGTGAAGGGTGAAACGGTGCTGGGAATTATGGGACCCGGAAAGGCATTTGGGGAACTGGCCATTCTCTACAACTGTACGAGAACTGCAACTGTTAAAGGTAGGCAACGCTACAAATGCCAATAAAAAATATAAATAATACTGAAAAGTATATTTATAATGGCTGCTCAAGTAATTGAGTTGTAGATTTGAAGCACTTCCTTTTATATCAAAATTTTGCATCTAATTTCGAATAAACTAAATGTTTCATTTAATGCATATTATTTGATTTTACTTTTGGATCATTTGTTCAGTAAAAGCAATTCAATAAATTTTATTAAATTATTTAATCATTAATATTTCTATTATTTCGTTACGTTTAGTTTAGTTATATTAACGTCTCGTTTAGAAGCAGCACTTTTAGGACGGACCTCATCATTTTGAACCGCGGCCAGATGAACAGGGCGGCACCTGAGATGATACGAGTATTTCCACGAGTAACAATCTCTCCGCTTATTTAATCTATATAAATAACGAATATTTGTCTGTATGTCTCTTGTGCCTTCCTAGATCGTTCATCCGATGGCGATGAAACTTGGCTAGCTTATGGCTTACGCCTACGGGATGCTTATAGGGATTGTACAATTGTCTAAAATATAAAAAAAAGTTTATCATCTATTTACCAAGGATCTATCTCTAAACAACTCGTCGAGAAGACAATACATTCTGTAGAAATGCTAATTCCAAATTAAATGTTGATATTTTGTAGCTAGAGTACGCCAATGACCTGTTGATCATTCTCAGAGGTAACAAGTTTGTAACAGATTATGCGAGAAAGTTTTCAGGTATTTTTATAATTTTAATTAAATTTTAACATTTTTCCCACTAACTTCCGAAAATATTGTATTTTACCTCATATTAATTTCAAAAATTATCCTTACAACTATATTAAACATTTTGTGGTACAAATATATTTTCCGTGTTTAATCCATTTTGAAAGAAAATATTTTAATCCCATTTTCTAACAATAAACTGAGAATTCTGAACGAATACGAAACGAGTCATGAGTTACAGTAAATAGTTTCTTTCATTACCATTCGGGCCGCTGTGGCCTGGTGGTAAAGTCGCGACTTCGGAACCGGAGGGTATTCAGGTTCGAGACTCGATTCCACCGAAGAACCGCCGTGTGAGGGGGTGTCTTGTACGTTAAATCTGTCGGACCAAACGTCCTCCCGCTGGTGTGGCGTGGTGTGGAGAGGGGTGTGCCAGTTCAGGTGTCGTCCTCATCATCTGACCGTGGTTCAAAAGGACGAGGTCAGTCCCAGTTGCTTTAAATGGGACGATAATATAACTAAACTAAACTAAAAACTTTCATTACCATTCAGAAAGAACACCAAGTCTAAAAGAATAAACAAATCCAATACATAAAACTCATTCATCCATCCGCAAGTCAGCATTTAGATCCCAATCAGAGACCGACTCATCCCTGATTCAGTACTCCCTGTGGTATCACTTGTTGTGGGAACTTGGAGGACCTATAGAACATGCCCCCACTGCCATGATCCAACACGGCACTCTTCGGCCGAGACGAGCACAGAACTCGCTACTTTGTGGTTATGAGACTGACGCTCTGCCAACCAGGTGACCGCGGGCCTAAGAATGTATATTATAGAAGAACCGAAACACATATGTCACTAGAAAATTTCAATCACGCATATTAATTTTAATATGAAAAGAGGACGGGACGTTAATATAATTAAACTAACTAAACTTCGTATAATTACGAAAACATAAGTAAACAACGTTTGGTTCTAACTGAGGACTTCTTTTCCAGCCGTCAGCGATGCCTTGCTGTGGGTGTTGGACCGGCGAGCGTTCCAAACGATCATGATGGTCACGGGGATACAGAGGCAAGAGGAGAACATAAACTTCTTGAAAAGGTATTGCCTTCTCTCTTCATTATATGTAAAAGTATGAACCATTTTTGTTGATAAATTCTTAAAGTACAGAATGAAAGTATCCCAACTCAGAGTTAATGAAATGACATTCTGCGGTCGAAATCAAAACAAATCAATATCTAAACCAACCGCTCGCTTTTGATTTGTTAGATATCATTTTTAGAAGAATATAACACTTTGTTTACATATTAACAGTTTTTCGTGTTTTTAAACGTTTCTCTTTCTTAATCTTAACACATTGTATGCAGGACACGTATCAGTACGTTTTCTGACGGTTGATACTTGAGTGCGGGTCACGAGCTAGTACAGGTTAGTGTAACAACAGGGTTTGTTGGTGGGTACAAAAACAATGGCATGGACAGGAAAACGAAGCTCTTGTCTACTACATAGATTCGGGAAAAATTGGGACAAATAAAAAATAGTTTTTACATCAGTCGATGCGGAACCACAGAACGGGAAGGTAGATTTAAAAAATTAATTTAGATTTAAAATTCACTTTTTATTTATCTTCGCGAAAATGAGTAGATTTTGCCGTGTACCTCTTCGTAGAGGAAAATGCTTTGAACGTCACCACATGATTAGTTTTATGATTGCTTTTTTCATTTTTTTTATGATGTAAAAAAGTTTATATATCGCATCATTCGAAAAAATGAAAACGATATACTACTATTTCTATTTGATTCTTCTTATTTACGATACTATTATAAATTTATCCATTAGAAAATATATTTTTGTTAACAAAACTCTTTGTTATTTATATATAGCAATAAAAAATCCGGAAAGTGGGTAAAAAAATGAACTCATTTTCGATCTTTTGAGATTGAACTGAATAACTAAATTCATGCGCAAAACGCTCGCTTCCGGTACCATTCCGCTGCGAAATGTACCCGCACATAATGTGTTAAAGTTATATCGGAATTTGAAATGTGATAGAATTTAATTTTCGTATTGTTCACAGTGTTTGACTATAAGCGTGTCATTTGAATGCACAAAAAGTATAAAGTTTTTAGTATAATAATCTTTATTGCTGACATAAAATCTATAAATATAATCTTGTAACACATATGGCTGAACCCGTTCCCTGCCGCCTACCCTCGCCTGATATCAGGACCTGCCATCTAATGAGATGGACCCTTCTGTGCTATCTTTCAACTGCAGTAGAGAAGGGCTCATCTAATTGTATAGACGGTTGGGTCCTAGAAAAGAACGCAATCTACGAGCTATCTCGTAGTTGGCCGTCAACTTGTTAAAAAAAAATGCCCACAATTCTATGCTTATCAAACCACTGAACCTAGGCTTCCAAATGCGGTATACAGCTTACTTCTTGGTAAGCAAGTACAAAATAAAAAGGTTTTTCGAAACTATGATTAGATTTATAATTGCACAAAACCAGTTTTACACCACTTAAAATTCAAAATATTTGTGTGTGTGTGTTTTCTTACTATACTTAATTTATTCCGTAAGATATTTTATCTCTAAATTCCTTAAATGAAAAAAGAATTTTAAGTATGCATTCTTCAACATAATATGTAGTTATTACATCTATGTCCATGTCTATAGTAAGAATATCGAATACATTTTTGTGTGTGTGCGTACTTTAGCATTTTACATAATTTACAGTAAATATGAACTTTAAACAAGGATAATCAATCTTAAGACTAGAAAATACAACGATATTTCATACCAGGGGACAGATCTTTTTAAATTTTCAGTCAGTTTTTTATTCTTTAATGTGGATATCTTTATTACAATTTCTGGTTTACTACTGTGAGGTTGCGATGGCCTGGTATTAAAGTCTCGGCTTCGGAACCGGAGGGTTGAAGGTTCGAGGTTCCATTACACCGAAGAAAAGAACTGCCGTGTCAGCGGGTCTGGTGCGTGTTAAATCCATCGGGACCAAGCGTCCTCCCGCTGGCGTGGTGTGGAAGTTTGGAGAGGGGGCCTCAGCTCAGGTGTCATCCTCGTCACTCTCCGCGGCTCAAAAGGACGATTTCCGTCCCAAAACAGCCCTAGAAATCCTTCAAAACGGGACTTTAATGCAACCAAACTAAACTAAGTTTCTGATTACCAATGCGGTTTAAAAAAAAAATCCTTTGTTATTATTATCCCAGAGAAGAAAATCTACTTGATTAAGCTAAAAAATAACCGATATTCTTATACAGTAAAGAAGAATCACATGTAGCGTTGAAAGATAGAATAAAAACATGTGAATTAGAACACAAAGTGTTCAGAAGAACCACAGTTCTGTTCTGTCTAATTCCACTTGGTCATACCAAGCCCGAATGAGAGTAGCTCTTTCGAATGAAGGCAGAAGTGTGCGCCTTTCGCTGTTTACGAGCACCGTTCAGGTGAAAATATGACTTTCGCTCGAACATACACGACACAACCCTTTTTAGAAGACAGTAGAACTCATTCATCCATCCTATAGTCAGAATTGAGATCCAAATCAGAGGCCGACTCAGTACCCCTAGAGGTATCATTTGCTACGGGAACTTGGAGGACTTATTGAACGTACCCCAACACGGTGGTCTTGGACCGAGACGAGGACAGAGCTCGCTACCTTTCGCTGACGAGACGGACGCTCTGCCAACCGCGGCCCAGAACCACAGTGAATGGGGCTAATGTATTCAATAACGATCATGTTTAATAAATGAGGATATGCTTTCATTCAAATAGAGTCTCCAGAATGTTTATAATTCATGACAAGGATCTTTTGATAATTTTGCTGTACTGGAGCCGATAAAATAAAAGTGTCTTCTAACTGTGGGTGAGTTTTGTTGAAGATTAACATTACTTATACCACATATAAGGGGTGTTCAAAGAGAAGACTGTGGATATAAATGATGAGTTTGTTCAAAGTATGCGTCATAGTCCTGAGTACAACGATCCTATTGATTAACGACCCGAAGGATTCCCAGAATTCAAGTGGCCGGTGACGAGACTCAGTTTTTCGCAGCGTCCTTGAGTTCGTCGTCCGAGTTCAAGCGTTTCCCTTTCAGATGGTTTTCAGCTAACCAAACACATGAAAATCGCAGGGCAACTTGCTCGAGCTGTAGGGTGGAGGGTACAGCTGCTTGAACTTCCACGACCCTTAGAGACGTGTGGAAGCGCGTTATCATGAGCAGAACCTCACCCTCCTTGAGTAACTCAGGTCTTTTGTTCTTGATGGAGTTGGGTAATCTCTTGATTAAATCAATGCATTTTTAACTTATAGCGTCAACATTGTTTGGCTTGTTTAGTTATATTAGCGTCTCATTGTAAAGCAACACTAGGGCTATTTTAGAACGCACCTCATCATTTTGAACCACGTTCAAATAACGAGGACGACACCTGAACTGGCACCCCCCTCTCCATACCACATCAGAAGGAGGACGTTTGACCTGACTGATTTAACGTGCAAGAGACCCCCTCACACGACGGTTCTTTGGTGGAATCGAGTCTCGAACCTGAAACCCTTCGTTTCCGAATCCGAGACCTTACTACCAGGCCACCTAGGCCCTTAGAACAGAATAGAGAACAACTATTCCCAAATCAGGACTCGAACCCGGGACGCCCAGATCTCGGGAAAGATGCGCTACCCCTAAGTCCAGACGTCAGCTCTTGCTCCATTAAACCTCATAAAACTAACCAAACCGCTGTTTAAAAAACCTGAATTCATACATTGTTTGGTCTGAAATCACCAACACTGCATTGAAATATTCATTAAAACTGATGGTAAAGGTCCAATCCAAGTGGCAGTTCAGAGAAAGTGCCTTGATTTTCCAGTTAAATAACTCAGATGTAAAATTTCTAATGACGAAAAAATAAATACACCAAGTTCGCCAATTGTTCAAACGAATTCCTTTTAACGCAGGCTTACAGCGTCACAATTATTTGAATGGTATAAGACTTAATTAAACAGTTTGCATTGATATCAAAATTTCATTGCTTAGACGTCCATTAAATATTTCAATGGATTTATTAAATACTAGCCGCCTTTGGCGACCAGCTGGTTCGCCATGAGTAATGCGTTCTAAAATTTTCAATTAAATCACATATTCATTAGCCTTGAAGTAATTCCGGGCATTGATTGGCCTGAAATTAATATTTTCTTTAAGATGATGGACGGAAAGTTCTAAAAGAACACGTTTTCCTAATAATATTCTTTAATTTTATTAATCAATCAGTTTTAATTATCGGTTATGCTTCCACAATATTAAAAAGGTTTTTTTTAAAGAAAGCGCTAAAGGGAAAAAAATTATTGAATTAATGATACAGATATTCAAAATATGCTATTAGGTCATTATATGATATATAAAAATATGCTATTAGGTCATATATGCATATCCTGTCATTCAATGCATATCCTGTCAAAATTCAATGAGGTTTATCGTAAATAAAGACTTATTGAATTAATCATTCAGATATTGCAAACGATCATAGAATTCTATGCCTTGCATTTATTTTTTTAGAAAATATCACTTTTTATACTTGTTATTATATCCAGTCCCGTGCTGAAAGTTGTATTTCTTTAGATTTGATTTGCGATGATAGTTTTTTTTTAAATCTGAACTTCTGTCATTCTTTTCTATTATTTTATCCGGCCACGTGCTAAAAAACGTAATTAAAATACTTCTTTAAAAATTCGTTAATAATAGAAGCTTAAGTTATACATTAAAACACTGATACCATTAGAAAGATAATTTTTTTATCTTTAAATTGATGTAAAAGTCATGTTTGTGCGATAATATTTTCGGAAGTTATAGTGGAAAAACGTCGAAATTTCGCTTAAATTTTAATTAATTCAAATTCTAATTAAAAATTCAGAAAAAGGGCTCCGAGGTGCACATTCCCAACCTTCAAGGTATATATGTATCAAATTTGGTAGCTGTAGGTCTAACGGTCTGTCCTGTAGAGCGCCAACACACACACATTGAGCTTTATTATAAGTATAGATATAGATATAATCATATTGATATTTTTTCATTTGGATTTATTTTTAAATAAGATTTATAATATTAAGAGTAATATGAAAAGTTATGACAACTCTTTTTTCTAAAAAAATATCATTTAATCTTATTTAAATAATTATTTTTGGGGGAAAATGTGATACAATTTTTTAAGGAATCCGACTACGTTAAACACATTGTTTATCTACCTCATTGGCGAATGTTTTTTTAATATTTATTTCTTATTTCTTCAAGTTCAAACTTTCCTCTTTCCAAAATAGGTTATCATTTCTAAGAAAAGGAAGACCTCACCTCTCATCCGGGCCACATATTTTTCAGTTAAAATTTGTCTTCAGTTTTCTCAAAATAATTTTCATTAAAATTCAACACTGTTAACACGATATCTCGAAAACTAATAGAGGTATTTACGTAAAAGTTTCAGCGAGTGTTTTAAATAATATGGACAAAGAAATGAACCTAAAGTTTTATTTTCTATATGAAATACTTATAGTAATATTTATAGGTGTTAGTAGAAAAATTAAGTTGTAAATTTATAGAAAAATTGCATATATAAGCATATTTTTACCCATCACTTCTTTACATCTGAAAGAATTTCTTAGATTTTGGTTCGTTTCACTCATCATTGTATTCTATAACTTGTGTGCAAAGAAAAATAGGATTGCTGCATTACTATTTTGAGTAGAGTGTAAAACATTTGATTAAATTTCACTAAAATTTACTACACATTTTCCTTTCTCTCAAAATATATTTTCAAATAATTTTGATGTATCTATAATAATTTGCATTATAATTGACAATACTCCTAAAAACCATAGTTCTAAATAGTTTTTAAAAAATTCCACGGAACGTAGTCGGATACCTCAGCTGTTTTGAAATAAAAAGAATCACTTTTCAGACAAACAGTATGGATATAAATTTCAAAACAACTTCTAAAGAAAAGATTCGACGTAATTATTGCTTTTCTTTGGCGGCTTTCTTTCCTAATCTGCATTCTATTTATACAATCTGGAGGAAAATTTATTCCGTACTTACCAGCCAGCTGATCACACATTAGGGTTAGCCGCAAGATCCGATTTCATAATAACCCAATCTGACTGGCAGAGCCGCGTTTGGACAAACATGTCCTTCTTTTAGCGTTGTTTTGATTCTTGATGTAAGTAATTTCTTCACAAATAGTTTCAAACTTCATTCATTTATTTTAAATATTAAATTTCCCATTGCTGATAAAAAATTTAAAAAATCATTTGGTTAAAATTTTTTCTTGTTACACTTCGTGCATTTGATTTTTGAATTTTCTTTTGGAAGTAATTATTGTTTATTCCTTTTTTAAAAATAAGTGAATGGTTACTTTTTAATGTAATATTCTTTTTCAAATATCTCTATATAAAGTGGACATGGTAGAGCAATAAACCAGATACCTTTATTAGAATAAAATTTAAAGGATGTTTGAATCTCCAGTTCGAAATATCGAAGAGTAATACAATTTTAGGCTTAACTCTTCTAGAGTCTGCATTCTGAACGTAAATGGTTTTTATATTTCACAATTTTCAAAAAAGAATATTGGTCTACAGTAGTAAAATAAGGTTTTGAAATTAGATCAAACACTAATTAGTAATAAACTAAAATAAGATTTATTTTCTCTCAGTCGCACAAGAGCAATTAAAATATTCACATTCGTCACTTACAATCTTCTGTTGCAAACGATTATTACATCAAATAAATCATTTTTATAAAAACTGTATTTAAACTAATATTTAAGGATTTATAATTAAAATTTTGTGAGTTTCAAAATTAAAAAATAAGTGTGAAAAAGTTTAGATTAAATTAGTATAACTAAAAAGCTGAAATAAACACAATTTTTGTGCGATAACATTCGTAGAACTTAATACAGGAAAAATTAAAAAACTGAATTAATTTTTAATAAAATAAAAATATGATTAAGTTTTTGAAAATGCTTTTTTAATTACATTTATTAATTAAGAAGGGCCAAAATTTGTAGTAAGTTTGATTTCTTTGTCCTATTAGGAATTATTATATTAAATAGCATTAAAATTGAATAATTTAATCTGCTCAAAATGTAACACACAACTCCAAGTTAAAATAGGTTTAAGAATTTTCTACTTTGTTTTCTAGAAACAATCAATTCCATTATTTTGGCGTTCTTGCCTTACTACATAAAAACGACCAATTATTTTAATTAATTGTCTGAATTCTTAACAAAATATTAGTTTTAAAAGTATCAGTCTGGATGCTTTACATCTCTTGTGAATATAATATTTATTAATCGCTTAATGAATGATTAATTAATAATCATTAATGACTTTTATAATTTTAGCATCATATGCGATGCAACCGAAAACATTAATAAAATTCCATACAAAATATTTAAACAGAATTGTATACATATTTAAGGGATCCGACCATATTAAAACCATTGTTTATTGCCCACATTGGCGAATTCTTTTTAAATTGTTATTTCATGTAATTCAAACTTTCCTCTTTTCAAAACAATTAATCTTTTCTAGGAAAAGGAAGGCCTCACCTATCATCCAGGGTCACATGTTTTTTCAGCTAAAATTTGTCTTTTCAAAACTTTCATAAAAATTCTCCACCGCTAACATAGTATATCAAAAATTAATTGAGGCATTTATATGAACATTTTAGCGTTTGTTTTAAATAATGAGGGCAATGAAATGGACCAAAAGTTTTACTGTGGGTGAAATAGTTTTTCATTTATAGGTGATTTTAGAAACATTAAGCTGTGAATTTACGGAATAAATGCATATATACGCATATTTTTATCCATTATTTCTTTGCATCTCAAAATATTTCTGAGATTTTGGTTCATTTCATGCATCATTGTATTTAATAACTTGTATACAAATAAAAATAGGATTGCTGCATTTCCATTTTGTGTAGCATGTTAACCGCTTTAGTTAAATTTCACTAAAATTTACAAAATGTTTCCCTATTTTTCAAAATCTTCTATATTTTCAAATCACTTTGTTGTATTTATAGTATTTCGTATCGTAATTGACAATACATCTAAAAACCATAGTTTTGAATAATTTTTTAAAAAATACAGTTTTTCAAAAATTTTCCTTTGAACGTAGTACGATACCTTAATTACTTTTAAAATTTCATTTACTAAACAAAGAAAAATATTCTTCAATGCTAGATCTTGGTTGCATATACATTCATTCATATTCATTGAATTCATATATTCTTCCTAGCATATAAAGCATTAGGTTAATTTTAAATTAAATTCAATTGCAATTATAGTTGGAAGCCAAAACCTTAACCGCTCTAATAGGTATTTAAAAAAGCTACAATGCAAACATTGGGTTGGGGAATAAGTTCGTAGCGTTTTTATATTTACGATGTTTTCCAACGATTTTTTTTTTCTTTGCTGTTTGACAAAGTGTATGGTATTCATACGATAGAGCTCTTTCTTCTCTACAAAACTGTGCTAATCGTCTTTTTGAGTAATTTAATTTTTAATCTCTTTTAAGTCTTTGAAGTGGAATATCCAGCAGGTAAAAATCAACATTTTCGACACCTGCTCTTCGCTTTTCATCCAGGCCAAAAAGCTGCTTAAGCAGCACGGGGCATTTACCACGAATACGGAGAAGGTGTCATAGGCGAGTCTGCTGCACGGAAATGATCCTGACCTCCATCCAAAGAAGACCATGATCTGCGTTTGGGGGGGACCGGGAGGGTATGGTGTACTGGGAAATGCTCGAAAGGAATGTCACGGTCACCAAGCAGCTCTACATAGCCCAACTACACTGCATGAAAGAGGCTAGGTGGCTGAAAAGACCCCATCGACAAGGCCAAACCATACTCCTTCACGACAACACCAGGCCCCATGTTGCACAAGTCGTGAAAGCCGCACTCCAAGAGCTTGAATAGAGGTCTTTCAGCACCCCCCGTATTCTCCGGATCTTGCGCCGTCTGATTACCTTTTTTTCCTCTCGCTGTCGAACTATATGAGGGGCGTTACCTTCCTCAATAAAGAGGGCCTTAAAAACCAGACCAAGTGATTTTTGGCTGAACGGCATCGACAAATCGGTCGAGAGGTGGAAGGAGGTAGTAAACAGCAGCGGAGAAAGTATAATCGATTGTTATGACTGATGGTTTACATTTAAAAAAGTCCTTGAAAAAACGCTGCTAACTTATTCCCCAACCCAATATGTACAATTGGACCAATTTTTCTTTCTCTTGTATATGAAATGTAGAGAAAGTATTGCCATCACCAGAATATTCAAACTCGAGATTTCGACGAATCTTCTCATTTTAGACATCTCTTCATTCAAAAAACACATTTTTCTTATTCTGTCAGTCTACCTATGACAAAAATAATTCAAAAACATTTTCAACTAGACGGAGGAAATTTGGTATGTGGCTATCAAAGTTTGAGTAAAATGCATTCAAAGGAGGTCTTTTTTGTCTAATGGTTCAAATATAAATTTTGACGATAATTGCAAATCGAAGAGAATTAAATAGACTCTGCACGCAGATTTAACATCTATGGTGTAGAATCTTATTTAATTTTGTGCCACTATCAAGATATTATTGATTGTCTATTGGACCATATTTTCAAAAGCATGTCAAGCGATAACTTCAAAACGCATTGGCTTAAATCAATGAAACTCCTAATATTACCTTGCGATTACAACTGCTGTTTTCGTGTTAAATTTTGATTTCAATCGGCAGCTAAAAAGTCGTCCAAAATTTATATTAGCACATCATCTTCTATAAAATTTCTAGACTAACTATATTGACAAAATTAATATTGCTTCTGGTGCAACTTTCATTCTGTGGTTGGGACAAAATTGTGTTTAAAACTATAATTTGCTTTTTGAATACCATTGATATCATGTCATTTATTAATCGCCAATAAACTCGCCAATGATTGCACGTCAGATTCAGTAAAAATGCAGAAATCACATCAAAAATATTTCGTAAATATTGCATATCAATGACATAAAAGGCACTTTCTAATTAAATATTTTTATTAGAGTATGCGATAAGGTTTTAGAGATACCATTGCCTCTGGTTTATCTCTTCATCTTGTTCTAAATGTTTCTTTTATTATTATTTATTTTCGAAAAATTGTGTCTCGTTTTTATTTAATTTAAATCTTTGGCTTATTGTGTATGTTTAAAAGTTTCTTAATTTATTCTCAGCAACGGTTCTTATTAGCAGCATTGCCATTTTGCTTTATTAAAGTTTATTAAGAAAAATATAATATAGAATTATAAAGTTATTTACTTATTATGTGTTTTTCTTGTAAAAGAAAAAAAATTGCAATTAAAAGACTTTAATAAGAAATTGGCTTCTTTAAGTGAGTACTTTAAAGAACAAATTCATAATTATTTTTCCTGCATTTCTTGATATAATTTTATATAACTGCTATTGAAACATAAAAGTGATTTTAAAGCAGAGTTGAATATGCCTTTAAGATGGCTCATTTTGTATCGGAATATACATTAGTCTTGTAAGACCTATCTTTAAGGGAAAAAATCTGATTTAGTTTAATAAAAAGAGCTCGTTTAGAATGATATAGATTTAAATTTTATATTTCTATATTCATAAAAGGATTTTCGCCATTTTCTCAAGAAACCGAAAGGCAGAAATTTTACGTGCAGTCTTGCGAGTAATGTCATTCAACTTAACTGATATCTAAAGAGAGGAAAGGGGAATTTCTTTATGATTTCTTTATGTATTTAGAAATTTAGGCACAAAATTTTATTTTGTCTATTTTTCTCTCGCAGCGTACCTTTGCTTAAAAATCTCAGTAACGAGCTTCTCTCCAAGATGGCTGATGTCTTAGAAGTGGTGAGAACAATATTTAATTACTTTTTATCCTAATTAAGTTTACATTATTTTATTTAATTGTGATATATAATGTCAGTTTTCTGGATTTATAAATATTGAAGCCCCACAGTCACGTGACAAACATAGTTGCTTACCTAAGGCACTTTGTGTGATATCATTTCATTTTTTTTTACTTGTTAAAGATGCCTATGGAGTCCAAAATCACATCGGCTTTGCACATTTGATTTGTATCACGTATTATGAATTGATTTCATTGAATATCGTATCAGTCCATTTTTATACTTATTTGTGCCTAGTCTTCAGTAAATAGTAAATCATTTAATTATAGTATTGGTCTATAAAACCCTCTTTTCACACAAGAATCAATCTGAAAATTTAATGTAGAAACAGTCAACTAACCTTTTTTATATCTTTTTGTATGATATAATATAGGTCATTAAATTCCTACTTATGTGCATTATCATTTATTCCAAAGAATTCGTTTTTATTTAAAGGCATTATCTTTGTTCGATATTTTGTTGGAGAAAGTTTAGTTTAGTTTACTGAGAAGGAATTCCATGGAGCACCTGGCTTGCGTATCAAGGCTATCTCCTAGTTTCTGGTTCATTTTAATCCTTGCAGCATAGTTACCCTGAGCTGTGGAAAGTTTAGTTCAGTTACAATAACTTGTAGTTTTATAGCAACACATGTTTTATTTATGAAAAGTTGCCTTGCAAGTAAATGGGGCCGCGATGGCTTAGTTATTTTAACGTCCCGTTATAAAGCAACACTTGATCTATTTTGGGACCAATCTCGTCATTTCGAACCATGGTCAAATGACGAGAACGACAACTGAGCTGGCACCCCCCTATCCACACCACACCACACAAGCGGGAGGACGTTTGGCTTGACAGATTTAACGTGCACAAGACACCTCCCTTACACGATGGTTCATCTGTGCAATCGAGTCTCGAACCTGAGTACCCTCCGACTCCGAGACCTTACTACCAGGCTACAGCGGCCTTTAAGAAATAACTTAATACATGATTCCACTGTTTTGTTTCTTAAAAAAAGATATTTCCAATGATTTCAAACGCATCAAGATAAATGTGTGGCTATGGAATTGGCGGAATTGTGCCAATGTGTAGGTTTGAAGTCACGTAACTTATCCGTTCGACAAAAGCGTACGCTCATGTCTAGTGACTGTTACTGGCTTGTTAAAATGTCACCGCAATTGTAATAGGTAAGATTCTTAAAACATTGTTGCCTTTGCTACAATGTTTGAAATTTTTCGGGATTTATTGCAGGATTTTTACCCAGCTGCAGAATACATCATCAGACAAGGGGAAACAGGCGACACCTTCTTCATCATCAGCAACGGACAGGTAAGCTCTTTAACATATCACTATTCTTTCTTTTTGAAAGTGTGCGTGCCATCTTTTACTTCTTACTTCTTGTGTAAAATATAATGAAAGTAAAAATAAAATCAGAGCAATAACTTATCGTTTTCAAAGTAATCTTTTGTATATATAAAAGAGTTTGGTATTAAGGATTAGATTATTATACACAACTCAAGAAAACTTCTAGTTTAGTTATATTAAGATCCCATTTCAAAATCTCTACTCGCCTTCCTACAGGGCAAGCTCGCCACGTGCATAAACGGCTCAGTTTTGGCGAGGTTGCACCGAAGTGCCCTATATGTAATAAGGATTTTACCATACATTACATTTTAATCGGATATCCACTTTATAATTCCTCTCTTTCTCACTTTTTTAAATCATCGACATTAACTTTGTAAGATTTGGTGGGTGAGAAATACCACCTAAATGTTTTTAAATTTTTAAAAAACCATTGGCTTTTAACATTATACCAGCTGGTACCCGGCGAATTGCTGCCGCAGAAGAAATAATCTTGGAAACATCGTTTGGAATTCGAAATAGTTCTCTTGTTTCATTAAGAGTGATATTTAGTTTCTTGTCGGCAGTGAATACATTCATTGAAATTTAAGGATATACAAAGAAGAAGCATAAATAGTATTTATTTTATTTTCATTATTCTGTTCTACAAACAAATATTCATTTATGTATTATTTTATGCATTAAATTTGTGCATTCCTTTAGGATTGTAAAGTTTCGAGTTTTTTCAGAACGGTAATGGAAAAAACTATTTGTTGTGTCTCGTGATTCTTTTCATATCCATTCAGAATTCTCAAGTTTGATGATAGAGAATGAGATTAAAATAGTTTCTTTTAAAATTTATTAAACATAGAAAATATATTTATACCATAAAATATTTAATATGATTGAAAAAGACAATTTTTTGCAAACTAAGATGGTGCAAAATTATTCGTACAATAATAATTTCCATAGTTATTGCAAAAAACGTTAAAATTTTATAAATGTTTAGTTAAAATTTCAAACCTATTGAATGGGTTCCCCTAAAACGTTCTCGCGCTCTGTCTAATAAAACTATTACCTCAGAGAAAGACTTACATGGCATTTACGTACAATAGCTCCAAAATATTGTTTAGATTGAATTTAACATCTGAATCTGTTGCGTCTCCTTGGCGAGTTATTTGGTGTTTAACCCATGGTTAATAGATGCGGTAAATAGATCAGAAAATATTTTTTATATAAGATAAATGTTTTTTATATTAGATAATTTTACCCTGCCTATACCATCCCGTAAGTGCAAGTAATGAGTATTCGAAGTTTGATCACAATCTAATGAGCGATACGACAGCGCATAAGAGACATATGGGCATTCATTTTTATTTATATAGATTTATTTAAAACATCACCTTCGTTGTTTAATCAGACTGGATAATTTGAATTTAATGGAAAATGAAATTTGAAAGAACATTATCTATCTTTATTTAAACTAACTTTCAAAATAAAGAATATTAATATTATGCTAAAACCGAGTCCCTGAATAAGGTCAAATTTGACTTCGAAGCTTGTATATCCACTTCCTATTTATAAATTATTAGGCCTCATGTTTGGAAGATACTTTTCATAGAGATCAGGAATTTAAATTTTATTTCAATTTTTTTTTCTATTTGTATACCACAGATAATTGGCAAAATAATAATATTCTAGATCATAGGTTCTGAACGTAAGCTATAACGCCCTCTTTTAGGGGTTTGAGGCTTTCAGGGGGTGGTAAAAGACCTAGAGGAAATTAGGGGACGTTGATGTGTCACAGAGGGGCGTGGGTATATTAACCAAATATAGTTTACAGTGACTTCAAGGAACGATTCCAGGACATTTTAAACAAGGACATACCAGAAATGGGTTTTGGATCCTTTATCCGATGTCAACACATCATCTCAGAAAAGAGGAACTAAGAGAACTGACGACAAATGAGGAATTAAAAATTTAATTCAGGAATGGCTTCTTCTTCTTGCATACAGCCGACCACCTCGCCACCACTGAACGTAGCAGTATTGACAGGATTTGTTGTGGTCGACTGCAATTCAAGAATGGCTATCAAGAATTTTGGCTGCAGAAGTCGATTTTGCAACTGTATTCAAGATTATGGTCGATTGTTCAACGACTTCTGATAGTATTCCCATCTTCAAATTTAGCAGAACGTAGATTTAGTGCTGTAGCAACATTTGTAACGAAAAAGAGAAATCAGCTTCATGTTATTGACCGCGGCAATGTACGATTGTTTTTAAGTGAAATCCGGAGGTACGAGGGACGGTATTGAAATATTCACTAGAAAAGGGGGCACCGGCTCTAAAAAGGTTGGGAATCTCTATTCTAGATTGAATACATTCTGACAGATAGCTATATTTCGTGTTTGGATGACTTAATGGGAGCTTTCTTTATTCAAGTATCTAACTGAGACTATTTGTTACACTTGATTTATGCTCATACATGATTTTTCAGGTTCGCGTGACTCAAAAAGTGGTGACCGACGACGGACTTTTCACCGAAGAAGAGATTCGTTGTCTCGGAAGAGGAGAATACTTCGGAGAACAAGCTCTCCTCAGGTGAGATGTCCTCTCTTCAACAAACGATGTCTTTTTAGATTGTGGTCTACACACAACACTTCTTTATGCCTCTGCAAGTATAACCCTCTGGGTATTTAAACAGTGTCCTGAGCATGAAGTGGGAGAGACACGCTTCTGTTCTATTCATGATGATGTCATGTCCGAAACGGGGTGCAGTAGCTTCTGAGGGTAAAGACCCCTGAGCACCCAGAGGGCAGAAGTCTGACTTCTAGCTCCAATGAAGGTGACACACACATTCGCTTGCACAACCCTTTTTACAGGGAAGCACATTCATATATCTCACTGATAGAACACAGAACAACCATGCCCGAACAGGGATTCGAACCCGGGACGTCCAGATCACAGGGAAGACACGCTACCCCTGCGCCAGGACGCCGGCTATTCTATCCATCTCTGTGATTGCTGTTCGACTTCTGACATTTATTGGTTAGCGATTTTAATATTGGATAAACTAAAGCAAAAGGAAATGAGCCTTTTGAAGCTCAGATTTGGAAATGGAGTTGGCTTATTAAGATAAATATCATGCAGGAACTGAAAACTTATGCCGATTTACAGAAACAGACTTATACTTTGTTTATGATCCCAAGATTCTGAAAAAATACTAATAAAAGTATTTATTAAAAAAACCCTTTAAACTAAGACAGATAAAAAGAGCTATACACACACACAAAAATACAAATACAAATAAACGCTATGTTCAAACACAAAACATTGTGTTCTACAGATGCATTTTCGAAATGATGGCATAAGGAAGTTGCAAGTCAAATGCATCAATCTTTTTTTGTTTAATCTTTTCTAACAATGGAGGAAGGATAAGCGAAACAGAAAGAAAAAGAATAAGAATTTCAGAGCTGAAAACATCTTTTTGATTCTTTCCTGAGATCAACTCTCCAAGAATGCAATATTATATTAATACGATACCTTTATAAGAAAGGCAAACACAGTGTTGTAAAGATAGTACAAAAGCGTATTCTGTTTACATAAGATAACGATTTTCATATAATAAAATTAACATCTCTGATAATCAGTGACAAAAACACAAGTATATTGTGCACATAAAGCATTTTAATATATCATTTAACTAAGAGTGTCGTTGCAAAGATGAAGGCTTTATAAAATTTCGTATATAAATTTGACTTAAAATGACTATATAAATTTGGCTTCAATTTGACTTTCAACTAGTTTTGAAACAAAATATTGATTTCCCCCAAAAGCAATCAATTGTTTTGATAATTACTTTTTATTTTCCATTTTCTAATGAAGAAGGCAAAATTCATACCAATACTTCTATTTTCAAAGCTTCACAGCAATAAAATATATAAAATAGATCTATTTTTATCTGAAATCACGCAGATTTTTTGAATAAATTCTTAAATTCAGAAGAATATAATTTATATTCCCATTCTGTTGATAGCTATATCATTTTGAATATGAATTATTAGATAATTAGAATTGCTCCACTTGTCCCCGTGTGCAATCTCTTTTAAGGTGTCCAACTACGTTAACAAGACTGATTTTCTATCATATTGGCGAATTTTTAAAAATTCTCATTATTACTTGCAGTTCAGACATTGTCTCTTCACAAAACAGTTTGTCTTTTCTAAGAAAGGGAAGGCCTGACCTATCATCCAGGATCACAGATTTCTTCATCTGAAATTTGTCTTTAGCTTCCATTTTCTCTAAACTAATTTTCATAAAAATTCTCTACCTTTAACATAATAGCACCAAAACGAATAGAGGTATTTACATAAAAATTTCAGCGTGTTTTTCAAATAACATGGACAATGAAATGAACCAAAAGTTTTACTGCTGATGAAATACTTATTCATTTATAGATGTTTTTAGGAATATCAAGTTGTGAATTCATGCAGAGAATGCATATATACGTATATTTTTACCCCTAATTTCTTTGCATTTCAAGATTTTTCTTAGATTTTTGTTCATTTCATCCATCATTATATTCTACAGCTAGTGTGCAAAGAAATACAGGATTTCTGCATTACCATTTTGTGTACAGTGTAAACCGTTTTGATTAAATTTCATTAAAATTTACAATTTTTCCTATTTTTTAAAATATATTATATTTTCAAACAATTGTTTTTGCATTTATAGTGTTTATTATTGACAATACATCTAAAAACCATAAACAGATTTTTAAAAATCCAATTTTTCAAAATTTTTCCTTAAAACGTAGTCAAATACCTTAAATGAAGCTGATACGCAAGAATGAAACATTTATAGCCATGAGAATAGCAATAATATATGGTCCTTGACAAATGATTATATGGAAACGCGAAAAAGAGCCTATCAGTATGATATCAATATAATACAAATATATCTCGTGACTTTCGCTCCTACGCTTAGTATTTATTAAGAAACTCACATATCACAAAGGAATTATAGACTTATTTGAATAACAAATCTCTGAAAAATATTTATGAACAAAAAAATTGGACAGAAAGATTTTTATTCACTGAAACACTTTGTATATTAACAAGTATTTAAAAACTTTCAATTAATTAATCATTTCAACAAGCTGCAATATGAAAGGAATGCTTGAAACACTGCAGTTCATTGTGATGTCTCGATTCTTTATTGTTTCAAGTAATTTATAAACAAAAATTTATACTGAATCATTTCTTTTAATTTAGTTTTAATTCATATCCTAGTTTCAGAATGGAGCAAAATTATTATGGGCCCGCATTTCGATTCTTAGACTTACATAATAATAATATTTTATACAGTGTCAACAATCATGGATATTAACTATTTATAATATTTGCTGAAATAAGATTCAAAATTAAAATTCATAATTTTTAATTAAAAATGACTGTTAAAAATAATTCAATTATTACTTTAAATTTAATAATGCTTAAAATTAAATTAATAATTGAGTAATTAAGTAATAATTCAAATTTAAAATTAATTAAATTGTATATATATGTCTCAATTTCTTATTATAGGGAGGATAAACGCACAGCTAATGTCATCGCCATGGAGCCTGGAGTTGAATGCTTAACGCTCAACAGAGAGTGAGTTCTCAAATTTTTACTTGCAAATTTATGTAGGAATGAACGGGACAAAGTGTCCATTCAGTCTCATTTAGATCAGTTACTAATTAAAGAAGCTTTTAAATAAAAACGTCAAATTTATTTACAGCAATGAAAATTGAACATTAACAATTAGGACAGGACAAGCTATTTACATTAAAGATAGAAATATAACCTTTAGATGACACCAAGGGTGAAACCTAATTTAATGCCCCATGGCAAAACTATGTGCAACCGTTGCGTATTAAATAACCATGATGTCGAAACGAATGACCCACTCTCTGTCTGTCTGCTGAGCGAATGCTCACAGCTCGCTTTTCTAAAGTATCCAGTGTTTGATAGTTTTTCAAACCCAATTTTTTTTTAAAAAATCTTTTTTAATGTAAATGTTTTTCACATTTGAAAACTGGTTTTCCGGAACTCCTTCATATTCCTTTTACTTAAAAACAAGCAATTATTTTGAATTTTATCGGTTAGGAAAATTTCGTCTTGCAGCTTAGGACAATGAGATGCCGACAAATGAAGATATGTTTGAATTTCTGTTAAAGCAACTAAATATTTTTAAACATTGAAATAAGCCTGAAATTATTATTTCTTTTTTAAAAAGAAGCCAGGGAACAATGTATACATAACTTTCTTGAAGACCCTGAAGAAAAACTTAAAAAATTAAAAGACACCGAAAGCTGAATTTTTATTATTTGAGGCAACGAATAAAAGAACAAAAAATTTAGATTTGCTATTTGATACTATGAAAACCATAAAATCAAGTTCAGTAGTTAATGAACGAGTATTTTCAATTTCAGGGAATATTGCATCCAAAACAAGATTTAGCAGCCGTTCAGTGGATATTTTATGTTTTTTTTTAAAATCGTGTTTTCTTAGAAGAAATGAAAATTAATGAAAATAATATAATTATTATTTGGAATTTTTGTTTGAGTTTTCGTTATTTTGTATAAATAATATGCATAAGTAATTCTTAACTTTTTAAATATATATTTTGAATTTGGTATTGATTTCGTTTTTTATTATTTTAAATGAATAAATAAAATAGTTTTTCTTTATTATATTTTATTTTATTTTGACAAAAATTCGAAAAATGGCTAAAACCGGTTTTTAGGAAATACTGAATTCGAAAACCGGTTTTCTAAAAAGTCGGTTTTTGTATAAACCCTAATGTCATCTTGGTAAGAAAAATCTAATTATCGACTATTTGCATATTGGAACTCCGATTTCGTTTTATTTCGCTGTGAAACCGAACGAATTTTAATTTATGTCATCTAATAAATTATTTTTCTTTTTAAAATGACTCTTACACAATGAATGCTTATCTACATACAGTTTTGATTTAAATAAAGAGTGATTGCCTAGTAAAATCATTTTAATGCTTTATTTTTAATGTAAGTTCAGAAAAATTGAAACAAAATTAATTTATTTATTATTTTGCTCCATATTTTAATTCATTTTTAATGATTAAATTCCGAAAGTTTTCAATAAAATTAATTAATTTATTATTTTGTTTCAAATTTTAATTCTCTATATCATTTATAAATAATAAAAACAACCTACGATATAGATTAATTTTGTAAAATACGTTTGAAATATGCATTTGCGAATCTACATTAGTGCGGGCATTTTATTTAATTAGTCGACTAGCTTATGGATCAGCATATTTGTTTCTAATAAAACGAAATGTATTCCTTTGTCTCATATTTGTTAGAAAACAAATGACGACGAAATTAATGGCTTACTCGTCTTCATGGGTAATTCTTTTTATGGAATAAATCAAGAAAAATGAGATTATTATAAATGTAATGTTTGCAAAGATAATTTATTTCATCAAACATGAGTTTATTCTGAAATGGTCTACTTTCGGGAGGAATTGCGATGTCACATTTATTTCTAAAATATCCCAAGTGTTTAGATTAGGACGTCTTGTTTATTAACTGAATTGTAAAATTTTGTGTGTAAATTTCAAGCAAAATAATTTAATATGGAATGCTCTCTGTGCTAAAGTATAGAATATGACTTTCTTTTATATGTAATGACGTTTTTAATTATATAATAAATTACGTACAGAAAAAGAAATAAACTTAGTTTGTATATATTTTTAAAATTTGTTTCTCATTACAAAAAAATACGTAATTAATTAGAGGAATTATTTTTGATTTTCATTAATAGTTTATGAATACAAAATTTTATATTAGCATTAAAAATATTTAAATGAATATATTATAAAAATAGTAATTCATTAAAAACTATATATAGAATTATTATAATATTCTATATTTTCAGAATTTAATTATTAAGTAATTGTTTAATTGCAATTTCATAAATTTTCATTTAATATGAGTGGCATCGTCTAATAGTAAATTAAAGGAACAAAAATTTATTATCTGACTTTATAATATTTTTAACAATAAATAATGAAATAGAATAACATTTGCATCCCTTATTTGAATTGCTTCCTTTCCTATCCACCCATTTACAACAACAATACTATAAGACTTTTCAGATTTTTAGAATATTTTTACCAATAAAACTGATATTGATAAAATTACTATGACACGATTAATTATAAATTTAAAGTTTACTCAAGTTCGCAAAACCTCCCTTGAAAAATGTAAAAGAGCACAAAAGTATATTAAAATTTAAATGTAAAATTTTTTTTAAAAAACATGCTTAAAATTAAAATATAAGTTTTAATTTAAGTGTACTAAAGATAAAAAATATTTTTTATCAATACTATTGACGTTAAAATGTAAGTACAAAAGCATGAGCTTTTAAAAACATCATAAAGAAATCTAACCACAAAAAGAATTAAATCAAAGAAAAATAATTAAACAAAAGAATCATAAAAAATTAAATCAAATAAAAATTGTAAGAAAATTTCCAAACATTCAATAAAAACCAAAATATATCAAAATTATGATTAAAATTTCAAATTGCAATTAAATTGTAGTGCTTAGCAGCTTATACATTATATTTCGGCACCCATATTTTTGATTTTTTAAAATATTATTTTTTTACTTCTATCGCATGAATGAAACCAAATTTAGGTTTTACTTTAATTCATTTAATTTATGTATGACTTTCATTATTCATTTAATTTATGTATGACATTTTACTCCTTTTTGATTACAGATCCTTCAATCAACTTATCGGAGACCTGCAGGAGCTCCAGACTAAAACGTACGGCGACGAAGACAGGATGAGAAGGTTTGGCTTTCAATATTTTCTCGGGTTCTTGTACATTTTTAACATAAAGTACCGTCCTGCTGTCACTAGAAAAACCCTGACTATGGTTGCCCTTAAGTAGACGAGTCTAACTGAGGAGGAAGTTAGCATTAAAACAGACCACAACATTTGGCTAAAGAAGCGTTCTTCATTAGGCGAGAAATTCATTTCGCTTGTGCTAGTGCAGATATCCGGTTCTTTTGGCGCCAAATGAAATACAGCCCTTTCCTTTAAAACCCAAAATGTAATAGAATATCTCGTTCCCAAGCTGACTTGACGTCTACTTTTAGGGTTACTAGAGTTTTTCTCATGATGGTAGGTCAGTAACTTGCAAACTCGCCTTTGTATGGGGAAAGATATACAGAATAAGACGGTCTCCCTGAAATTTACTCGCATTCTAAACTAATAAAAGTGTTATCCAACTCACTCACTGTGAAACCACAGAAAAAACGGTGGCCTGGTGGGTAAGGTCTCGGCTTCGGAACCGGAGGGTTTCAAATTCGAGACTCGATTCCACCGAAGAACCTTCGTATGAGGGGGTCTCTTGCACGTTAAATACGTCAGGCGAAACGTCCTCCCCCTGGTGTGGAGAGTGGGGTGTCAGCTCAGGTCTCGTCCTCGTCCTCTGACCGGGGTTCAAAATGACAAGGTTCATCCCAAAATACCCCTTATGTTACTTTACAACGGGACGTTAATATAACTAAACTAAACCAAACTGAAACCACAGAAAAGTTGTGAAGCTTGGGTAAAGTCATGAGCGCCAAGAATACTCAACCCTGAGTCCACAATTTTACGCAAAGCTTAGTTTAGTTTAGTTTAGTTCAATTATATTAACGTCCCGTTTTGAAGCGATACTAGGGCTATTTTGGGACGGACCTCGTCATTTTGAACTGCAGTCAAATGACTAGGATGACATCTGAGCTTGAGCCCCTTCCTCTCCAAATTTCCACACCACATCGGCTGGAGGACGTTTGCCCCCGATGGATTTAAAGTTCACCAGACTTACATGGCGGTTCTTCGGTGAAATCGCGCCTGGAACCTTCAACCCTCCGGTTCCGAAGCCAAGACCTAACCACCAAACCACCATGGCTTCTACCATAGTTCTCAGATGAATTGGAGAACACCAACGTTATCACAGCGATGTCACTTGGCATATTACTTTATCAAGGTACCGGAGTATTATCTCTAAGCATAAATCTATTTTGTGCGTTACTATCACAACATAATCTGAGGGAGCACCGACACTAGCTGTTAAAATTACGTGGCTAAACAGACTATTATTTCTCTATCCTCTCAGACAGTAAAATGGAAGCCTCTAAACCAGCCTAAGTCGAGACCTTACCACCAAGCCACCGCGGTTCATTTTTTCGCAGAGGAATAAGATCTTTATAGGAGAACATGCGAAACATTTTCGGCGAGACCCCTCTCGCTGGTTTAATGCTTTCTATTATAAAATTACTCTTAGATGTAAGATTGATTGATTTTTCCCTCAGGATTTCCAATATGTCTGCGCCATCTCTGAGCCTGGAGGAAGAGTACAAGCACATCCAGCTGGACGACCTCGACGTGTTGGCCACTCTTGGAGTAGGAGGATTCGGCAGAGTGCAGCTGGTAAGATGCTGAAATGTCAATGTAACTTAAAGAAACTCCTATTGCGGTTTGTCTATAGAAATAAATGAAAATCAATGCAGCTGATTACATGAAAAATCAATGTAACTTAAATAACTTTCTATTATGGTTTATCTATATAAATAAAAATGAATTTTTGTCTGTATGTCTGCTGCCGTACCGCTTATCCGAATCCGAGGAAACTTCGACAATATATTGCTTGCACTTACGCAAAGGTTATAGGCATAATACAATCATCTAAAGTATAACAAATATATTTAAATCTATTAACCATGGATTAACCGCCAAATAACTGGCCAAGGAGACACAACAGATTCAGTAAAGATGCTAAATTCAAGCTAAACGCAGTATTTAAAGTAATCATTTAAAAAAAATTCTTTAATCTGTATAAATAAAAATGAATGTTTGTCTGTATGTCTCTTATGAAGTGGCGTACCGCTCATCCGATTGCGATGAAACTTCGAATACTTATTACTTGCACTTACGCGAAGGTTATGGGCATAATACAACCATCTAAATTATAAAAGATATTCTCAGATCCAACTATCACATCTATTATCCATGGATTAAAAACCAAATAACTCGCCAAGTAGATACAGTAGATTCAGTAAGGATGCTAAATTCAAGCATTAATATTTCGCAGCTATTGTACGTAAATGCAATGTAAGTCTTTCTCTGAGATAATAGTTTTATGAGAGAGCGGGCGAGAAAGTTTGAGGGGAACCAATCCTATAAGCTTGAAATTTTAACTTAACATTTATAAAATTTTAGCTTTTTTTGCAGTAACTACCGAAAATATTGTAACGCAAATAATTTTGAACTATCTTTATTTTCAAAAACTTATTTTTAAATTTATCTAATAAATATTACTCTTACTCTTACTTATTACTCTTAATGATTAAGAAGTAATACGTAATTCATTGAGTAATAAATAATCAATAAGTTTTAATTAAATAAGTAATTTAACTTAATAATAAGAAAAATATATTTGATCAATATTGTCTATAAATTACATGAATTTCCTTTCATTCTTTCCTTAAATATTGTAATATTAGAGTAAATTATATTTGCAAGATAGTTATAATATATTCTAAATTATAATATTTTCTAATTATAATTTAATATTTAAAATTTAATACACTGATGGAAAAAAAATCCCAACACTAGGAAGGAGCTGTGCTAGATAAACGAAATTTGGTAGGCGTGTTTATACATCTGAAAGATGACGTCGATTCAAATTTCGAGCTACGCGCGTAAGTGTGGCGCTAGTAGCGAAACTATGAACATGCAAATGAGGTTTGCGTTAAATAAGCGCTGTAAGGTTCGTGATCGTTATTTACAGTTGAGATTTGACGTAGTGGGTTAATGTTAGTCAGGGATGCCTCTGAGAAGACGAAGAAGCCCTTATCAACAGCTCACTGAGTTTGAACGAGATCGTGTTGTAGGGCTACGAGAAGGTGGGTTTTCTTTCCACGATATTGCTGAAAGACTTGGCAGGAATGTATCCAATGTGCATGAGTATTGTCGGCAGTGGTCGATTGAAGGTACTGTCTCAAGAAGACCAGTTTCCGGTCGGCCACGTGGTACTACTGAGAGGGAAGACCGTCGTATTCGGCGTATGGCTGTGGCTAATCGTACTGCGTCTGCAGCTGAAATTCTAGCTGCAGTTAGCACCACAGTGATGCAACGAACTGTAACAAATCGGTTACTTCGAGGACAGATCCGAGCCAGACGCCCTGTACAGTGCATTCCACTGACTCCAAATCACTGCCGTTTGCGACGTGAGTGGTGTCAAGCTAGAGCTCATTGAAGGACGGAGTGGAGATCTGTTCTGTTTTCTGATGAAAGCCGGTTCTGCCTTGGTCGTAGTGATAGCCGTTTGTTGGTTAGAAGGAGGCCAGGTGAACGCCTGCTAGTGACCTGTGGTCGGCCTAGACACACAGGACCTACTCCTGGAGTTATGGTTTGGGGAGCAATTTCGTATGACAGCAGGAGCACTCTCGTGGTTATCCCACGCACCCTGACTGCAAATTTGTCCGTCAGTCTAGTGATACAACCTGATGTGCTACCATTCATGAACAGCATTCATGGGGGAGTTTTCCAACAGGATAACGCTCGCCCTCATACCGCTGTTGTAATCCAACATGCTCTACAGAGTGTCGACATGTTGCCTTGGCCTGCTAGATCACCAGATCTTTCTCCAATCGAGCACGTATGGGAGGACATCATTGGACGACAACTCCAGCGTCATCCTCAACCAGCATTAACCGTCCCTGCTTTGACCACCCAAGTGCAACAGGCATGGAATTCCATCCCACAAACTGATATCCGACACCTGTACGACACAATGCATGCACGTTTGCATGCTTGCGGGCGGTTGCACCGGTTACTAATGTACCAACATTTCACATTTGAAATGGCTCTTCTCGCCAGTGACTCTACCTGTGATCTTGAAACTTTAATCAATTAAATATGTTACCTAGACAAATGTATTCCTAAAATTTCATTACTGTACAGTAATTTTTTCTTGGTGTTGGGATTTTTTTTGAGTGTATTTATAATTAGTATTTTCTCTAACTTCAGCTCTAGAATATAGCATTACGAATTACTTTAAAATAAAACATTATATTTATGGAATTAATGTTAGGATTAAAATGGAAAATTGAAAATTGTTGTCTTTTAATTTTGAAAGAGGAGAAAGGTGTAATTAATCCATAAAACA
>JAPMOQ010029997.1:422634-495368 GCA_026543055.1 Argiope trifasciata
CTCATCATCTAATGATTTCTTAAGAAGAATTTTAAACTTGCAATTTAAGGTTTTTGGTTGGTGATCCTGACGGTGAGAGTGAACGATAAAAATTGCTGACTTAACAAATACTTTTTAAAAAGGATCCCAGTGTTTCCCCTTATCATGTGATCGACGGGTGTCAGAAATCCCTACGAGAATCTTAATATAATATTGGCAGTATAAACAATATTTTCAATACCAAGATATGTTATATAAAAAGAGGGAAAATGAATTTATCGCTTTTCAGTCGCATCTGCTTGCCTGCGCTGCTTTATAAATATGCTGCCTGCCTCCGGAGGATTAGTTTTAGTTTTAGTTTAGTGGTATTAACGTCCCGTTGTAAAGTAACACGTGAGATATTTTGAGACGAACCTCGTCCTTTTCAACTGGCACTCCCATCTCCACATCACACCATTAGGAGGACATTTGGCCTGACACATTTAACGAGCAAGAGACCCCTTCACACGACGGCTCTTCTGTGGAATCGAGTCTCGAACCTGAAATAATCCGGTTCCGAAGGCTAGACCTTGCCACCAGGCCACCGCGGCCCCCTGCTTCCGGAGGAAGAATAAAGCGGAATTAAAAAGGAAAAGTTTTCCTCAATGTCTTCGAACCTGCCATCTGCTTCCAGAGAAAGAATCCTGCCTGAAGACTTTTTGAAGGGTCTCAGGCAAGGATTCAAAATAAGGGATTTTTTTCCTGTGTGGAATCGGACAATGTCCAACAGTATTGACCTCTAGTGACTCGAACACAAAAATTCGCTCACCATTCCTCTTTTTCTATTTGTTGTAACTCTGATTATATTGTATTCTTTTTTACTAGGCTTATATTACTAATTTATTTTGATAAATCTGTATTTTAGTTGCAGCAGCATTAGCACTCACTTTTTAATAGTATTTTTAATTTTATTTTTGCACGAATCCGATATAACTTTTTAGTTTCAATTGCAATTTTTAGTTCCATTTCCGTAATTAGTTTCGTTTCTTCTTATATTGCTAATATATAAAGTAATCAACCATAAAAGCATTAAATAATTAAAACCAATTTCCAGAAACATCAAAAATTTAATTATGTCAGAATCGAAATTAAAATTTCATTTGGAATCAAACTACCAAAAGTAAACAAAAATAAAAGCTAAAGGAAATAAAACCAATTTATGACACAAATCTAAATTAATATAATTAAGTAAATAAAACTAACAACTGGAATAAGAACTAAAATTATTTTGGATTCGAACAACTAAAAATTGGAATCGAAACTAAAAATTATATCGGATTCGAACAAGATAAAAATTAAAAACCTATCATTGTATTAAGTGAGAACAAGTACAGCTACTACTAAAAAAATGAATCTAAATAAATTAGCAGCACAAGTCAAGTAAAAAGTAATATAACATAATTGAAATAACAACAAATAGAGATAGAAGTGTATACAAATGAATCTATAATAATCAGTATTTCATACTGTTTTTTAAAAACTCAACAGGAGTTATCTCTTTAAAACTTTTTCTGATATTTTCTAGAAAAGTGCTATCCTTCTTCCCCCACATAAAATTGTGGCCCTGGGGTAAGACTTAGAACTCCTTACAGGGCAAATTGATCTTTGGTGGAAATTTAGCTTTTTTACTGAATTTATGGAGTGATGCTTGACGATTACATTGTCGATTAACCCCTGGTATGCTGTCAATAACATTCGAAAACAGAATTTATGTTTTTAACTCGTTTTCCTTTTCGGCCGATTAATACCATATATGATACAGAACAGCAAATGTGATTAAAAATTCTATATATTTAGCTATTTTGGTTTCAAATTATCACGTTTACTTACTTGTGAATGTACAGGACAAGAGAAAACCAATCTTTAACAGATTCGATTTCAAATTCGATAAATACACGCATTTTAGATGTTAAATTCGTGTGATCCATTGAGCTCTCTTCTTTTCCTAATTATTTCGCTGACTTTATTCAGTCAACCAGACAAACTTGAGTCCCTCTGAATGGAATCTTATCAAAATTTCACACAAATCCATCCGATGTAAAATAAACCGTATACAAAGTTTTAACTATCTATCCCAAAGCCTTTTTCAGCTGTCTTTGTCATAAACCAGTCAGGAAACTTGCTATATTGTATAAGTATATTAAAAAATAGAGGGAAGAACATTCTTCCTTTTTTGTAATATGTAAGTTGAACATATATTCTGATTAACTCAGGAAAGTTATCAAGTTTTGGGAAACAAATCATTGATTATTGTTGTACACTTTTCTATTATATTCATATTTCTATTTATTTACTTATTTACTTTAACTTACATTTTTGTTTATTTGCTTACTTTAACTTACTTTTTTATTTATTTACTTTAATTTACTTACTTTTTAACTTACTTTTTTTATTTACTTTAATTTGTTTACTTATTTTTTTTATTTTTTTACTTCAATTTATTTACTTACTTTAACTTACTATTTACTTACTTTTTTTATTTACTTTAACTTATTTACTTACTTTAGCTTATTTTATTTACTTATTTACTTACTTACTTTTTAGATGGTTTCAAGGCTTCGATTGGGATGGATTACGAAACAAAACTTTAACACCTCCTATTGTGCCAAAAGTAAGATAATTTTCTCGTTTTTTCAATAACTTGATCTTATAAGAAATTAAGTATCAATAAAAGTTTGTATAACTAAAAGCTTATCATTAATGGTATATATATATTTTTATTTTATACGAAAAACATGTAGGAGTTCTTATAAAAATTAAAGATAATAAAGATTTGTATTCATATTTCACAGAAAAATAGCATATTAATTCATATAAATACTTTAAAATTAATTATTTCTTTTTTTTTTTTCCTCTGAAAGGTTAAAGATCCCACAGATGCTTCGAATTTCGATGTGTATCCAATCATGATCGAGGACTCTCCTCCAGATTTTTCTGGGTGGGACAAAGACTTCGACTGCTCAACCAATCGATGAAGACTCTTGTTCTCGCGTTTTTGATGCAGAATCCTACGAACGCAAGACATACGAAATGCTCAATTGGTGCGCCGATCCAAAGAGTATTCGAAATACACGATTTCGACACTCGTCCTGTTGCCGTTTTCGTGTATTTAAAGTGATATTGAACATCTGTGTGAGATATGTATGATGTATGAATGCATTATTCGACATGGAATATAATGCTATCTGAAATGCTTGAATGAAAAAGATTCAACTCACTATATGTTGAGTTGTCAACATCAACATTTTCTGCGTTAGAATTTTTTTTAAATAATTTTCAGACATAAGCCTGTAATGTGCAATGGAATCTCGCTTAACGGGTATGATTCGTTTCCGAATTACTCTTAAAGTGGAGCACTTGTTAAGCGAAACAATTTTTTTCATAGAAATCCAAAAAAAATAAGAAAATACTGCTTGAAATGCATTATAAGAAAGATTCAGCTCACTCGATGTTGAGTTATCAACATACATTTTCTGTGTTAGAATTTAAGACATAAGCCTATAATGTGCAGTGGAATCTCACTTAACGGGCGTAATTCGTTTCCGAATTACTCTTAATGCGGAATACTTGTTAAGCGAAACAATTTTTTTCCGTAGAAATCCATACAAAATAAGAAAACGCGTTCCATTCCGAGGAAAATACTCAACATATTTCTAATTATGTAAATCATTATTTATAGTACATGCTTTTTTCACAAGAAAATATTTAAAAACGTTTGTTTTTGATTACGCATCAACATTTAATAAAAATGAGACTACATTGTTGTTGAATGAATTCGTAGCACCTGTTCAGTACTTTGCTACCAACGCCCCAAGTTGGCGAACACCCGTTCTAGGGTTTCTCCTTTTTTGTAACTCATGACTCGTCAGAACGAGATTTGAACATACCGTTGGTAGCGGTGTGACTCCATGCCCCTTCTCATAGTAATAAAGCGCAGAGTATAGAAGAATCGTTTCATCATTTTAGTTACACCGCAAACTTATAATTCATTTCTCATCATCAAGTGTGGAACCATCAACGATGTACACAACATTATTTTTTTGTCCGTTGTAACCTGAGTGTACCAGATTTCGATTTGTTATCCACCCAAAATAGTTATGGCAAATGATGTAGTTATCTTAGATAGAAAAAAGGGCAGTACTAGAGGACAAGTGGCAAAACTTCTTGCATTCAACAAAAAAGAGCAACCTTAGAATGGGTATCCGCCAACTTGGCGCGTTGGTAGCAAAGTACTGAACAGCATCCATGGTGACTGCTTTATTAGGGCGATGCAATAATTTCCTAGGTTTTTAGCATCTCCTTTATCTGACTATAAAATTATTGATCTGTAACATCTTTTATTTATTTCTCACCTGGCTAGTTTTCCTTTTTCTTCTTGCATACAGCCGAAAACCCCGCCACCACTGAACGTGGCAGTATCGACAAGATTTGTTGTGGTCGACTGCTGAAAGGTTAGTTCTTCTCTGCGGCTTTCTGCTGTGACATACAATGCAACTTTATAAAGTCTTCAATATATCTAAATATGTTCTTCTATCAGTTCCTCACTGTCGTTGCCATCCACTTTTAGCCTCAAATTCTTGGCCACAGATAAAATACCGTCTGTTAAAGTCTCAATCTCATACTCGAAACACTAATTTGACCCCACTATGCTGTCAAATTTCTTCCATGAAGATATAAGTATTAGCTACAAACAAATAAGCAAAACTTACCAAAGACTGATACAGTGACGTAACATGACAATTTACCACGTTACGTCAATTTGTTAACAGGCAAATTTACGGCCAAACAATTGGCCGTATTAACAGGCCAATTTGTCATGTTACGTCACGCGACATCTCGCGTCTCATTCTACGAAACATCACTCGTTAAGAATTACTCGGATTATTTTCATGCATTTTATTTTGCCCGTTTCGCGAAGTCTCGTTAAACGAGGTTTGAATGTATTTAAGAAATTGTGTGTATAATTAATGACAACAGATTTCGGTATTTTATTAAATGTTGCTTTAGAGAGAGATGTATGTTTGAGAATTTAATGTGCTCAAGTGCCAAAATTCACGAGATACCATTTTCATATATGCTTTTTTTTCGGAATAAAATGGAAATAATTCTATGAAAGAAAAATAGTATTATATTATTATTTTCCAGATATTGCGTCCTGTCACATTTTTTTTGTTTCAGTTCTTAAGAGTGAGTCTAAAGTCGTTCAGAAGGACATTGTTAGGAATCGCTTTCAAGTAAAGTAAAGAATATTTGTCCGCATACCATTTTCGTGAATAGTAACGAAAATATGTCAAAGAAAATCTGAACTGCTGGTTGAAAATAAAAGACGTACAGAATTTTCTAATTTTTTATAGTAACTCGAGCATGTTTCAAACAAGCGGTATGAAAAGAACATCAGAATGTTAATATTACCTTCGTGGCAGTCCCATCTAGAATCACAGTAAAAGAAACTGAGACTCAAACCGGGCTTACTGGGATAGAGGCAAACTCATACTATTCAGCAAGGCCTTATTTATACATTTCTTAGTAATCAATCGAAAGTTTATAAAGAGTTCATAGTCTATGGTCTATTTTTAATCTTTGTATTCTTTCCGTTCCTTTGATACTAAATATCTAGCCGATATCAGCTTTTTCCCAGAATTAGAGAAAATCTTACTTTCCATTATATCTGTAATTGATAAATCTCTACTGAAAAGTATCTGTGTAGTTTACCTAACAGATTTTTTTAAAAAAAAAGTGAATGTGAATGAAAAGTAAATAATATCATGAAATTTAAAAGATGGGTGAATCGGATATTTGCGTTTTCAGTGGCGAATGTTATGGGATTCTCTTTATTTGAAAAGTTTTTTTACACAATAAACAGAACTTAAGTAAGATCATTGAAATAATACTGCTTTAATATTTGACAATATAACAGAATCATGAACATGCAGTTATAAAAAAAGTGTTTAATTGAAATCAAATATAATCAATATTCCTGCAAATCACTTAAGGCGACTAGTAATAAATATGACCATGCTTTAGATTGTGACTTTAATATTTAACAATTTAACGGAATCATAAACATGCAATTATAAGAAAAACTGTTTATTTGAAATCAAATATAATCAGTATTCCTACAGATCACCTAAGGTGACTAGTAATGAATATGACCATGCTTTAGAAGTAAAAATACAGATACTCTACCACTCCTTACTTCGAATTTTATTTATTTTATCTCTGCGGACATTGGCAGATGAAAAGAGTAAGCGGTATATTCAACAGGGTTTTATTTTTGCGTGCGTAGCGAATCGGATTGAGAACTGTTCTTAGATGTTACATGGTTGGCAGGTTGGCGCAATTACAGAATGCGCCAAAGGACGATGCTCCGCCGCTAAAGGCATGATTTTACAAATACGGAACATTATCATTTTAAAATGAAATGACTCGATTCCTTAAGCCTGGAGAACGCTGGCATCGTTTAGTTGCAGAATTATTTTATCTCTATTTTATTATCGGTGCTTTTTTTTTATAGCGGGAGGAGAAATTGCTTCCTGGTAGACTTAGTGATCAGAGCCAGCCCTCTATGAAACCAAGTGCAAGAAACCATTTAAGGCCCTAAGTTTTTTGCAAAGTTAAAAAAAGGCACGTTTGCATATTTATTTAATGCGTGATTTTGTTTTTGTTTTTAATTACTACTGGAAAATTACAGTTTCTTTTTCGATACTTAGTATAGCAAGAGCGTTTAAGCATTATACCCATATACGTGATGAATTTAATTTAATTTTAATTTGCAGATAGACGGTTCAGCGTTTATCATAGAAATGGCAATATGAAGAAAACTTTTAACGCACTTAATACATTCTGAACGAATTTTATGTTGCAAAAAATTACAATACTTTTTAGGATTTAATTTTAAAAACGTCTTTAAGTTCATCAACAACATACAAACAATTTAGTATTTGCCTATAACCTTTGGCAGTAGCTTCATGCAGGTATTATGTAAGCGGACATTAACAATTCTTCTGGTTCTCAAATATTATTGTGAGGTAGCCATTTTAAATTTTTACACACTTAAAATGTAAATATATGAGCAGCCATTATAGTGTCAATGTCCCCCGACCAATTCTTAGTGTTCGTCTCCTTAGAAAATTCCCAGTAAATCCGTAAGACTCTTAAGGTATCCGATTACGCTAAAAACACTGATTATCGACCACATTGGCAGATTATTTTTCTTGTTATTTCTTTTAGTTCAGACTTTCCTCTTTCCAATTCAGTTTATCTTTTCTAGGAAAATGGCCTTGCCTATCATCCAGGATCACATTTTTTTCAGCTAAAATCTGCTTTTAACTTTAATTTTCTCAAACCTTTAATTTTCATGAAAATTCTCCACAGTTAACATATCTCAAAAACTAATAGAGGTATTGACATAAACATTTCAGAATGTGTTTTAAATGACATGGCCAATGAAATGAATCAAAAGTTTTATTGTGGGTGAAATACTTTTTCATTTATATGTGTGTTTAGAAAAATTAAGTTACAAATTTGTGGAAAAATTGCACATATTAGTATATTTTCCCCCATAACTTCTGTGTATCTCAAACTTTTTCTTAGATTTTAGTTCATTTCATTCATGATTATATTCTATAACTTATGTACAAAGAAAAATAGGATTATTGCATAACTATTTTGAGTAGAGTGGTAACCATTTTGGTTAAATTCCATTAAAATTTACTACACATTTTCCTTTTTCTTAAAATAAATTGTAATTTCAAATAATTTTGCTGTATTAATAGTATTTTGTATCATAAATGAAAATATATCTAAAAATAACAGTTTTTAGAAAATCCAATTCTTCTAAAACTTTCCTCCGAACGTAGTCTTATACCTTAAGATTATATTTAACACATTAATATATAACTTTTAAAAACTTTATTACTTTTGAACTTTTTTTACATAGTACTGCATGATAAAACTATTATATAGAGAATTCTTAGTAAGATATAAATGCTGAAGTATTAAATTACTTGAAATAGAGTGTAAAATTGTAATATTGCATTGCAGCAACAAATGATATTATTTCAGACTGTGAAGTGATTCATAAGGAAATGTACATATTGTTATTCTTGTTTTTAGATTTTATGATTCTTCTGTGTAATAAATTTTAATATCTCAATGTACATCTGTGTTTATTTTTTCGTGCAATAAAAAGAGTTATTACCATGATACTGTGTTTTTTATCATGTTTACATTTTATATTTAATTCTGATATCGGAATTAGAGTTTTTAAGAAGACCCGGATATTAACATTAACATTGAACATACTATTAGCATATTTTTAATACCATTGTGGTGACAACTTAATGAGCCAGTAACAGCCAACAGACAGAGACGTACGTTTTTGCCAAATGGTTAGGTTACTGGACTTCAAACCCGAACATCGCTGGTCCGATCCTTCTCTACACCATGACATTGAAATGATGAGCTAAAAAATTATCTCAAAATTGTTTTTTAAAGAAGGGCGTATCAATATTAAGTTTTAATTCTGAAAATATGGATGTTAAATTCTAGAATTTCAATACATGAAATCCCAAAACGGGAATTCTGTTAAGGAATCACGAGGTATTTTTTTTCTTTTTCACATTAATCAAATTAAAAACTAATAGAATATGTGGTGTAACCTTTTCATCTTTTTCTTGTTTGCTTCCTGCACAGATCATAATAATCTACATTCCACCACAACAAATAGTATTTAAATATGAGGAACTTATTCTCAAATAGGTACTTCAGTTTCTTCAAAATAAGATTCTTTGAATTAGAAAAGCATTAAAAGTATTTGTATAAAGAATTGGGCCCCAAAATTTTGTTTGAAAATTAGTAAAATTAATTTTAAAGGTTGTTTAGTTGCTACAAACATGTTCTTGTTATCATTCTCAATAGCCTTAATTTTGATTTATATTCTGTTTCGTCTTGATTTCATTTAGAAATAGGGCAAGTACGAAATTATTTAATTTGGAACATTCGATTCATACACTTACACATTCTGGCATTCATAACTTTAAAAAGATGTACCTATCTGATATTTTCAAAAGATAGATTCTGAGACAGATCGTGTTGAAACACAGAAAAGTGTTTTCTTGACAAAAGTGACATTTGATTTAAAAACAAAACTGTATTAAAAGGGACAAATACTTTTTATTGAAAACAGGCAGAAATATATTAAGATAAAAAAATTGAACTATATTTTAAAAAATCACACAAAAAATTATTATTTTTACAAAAACATTTTGGTTTATTTCATGCAAATATTTAGATAATTAAGGTCATAAGACCTTTACTTATAAAATAAATAACGGAAGCTACTGGGGATGAAAAGCAATTAATATCGTTTCATATCTCACTAAAAATTGATTTCATCAGTTAGAAATTTTTTTAAAAAAAATTCGTTTTAATTTCTTTTGAAAAATGTCTTTCAATTTTTAGTTAAAAACTGAAAGATCTTATTATTATTAAATGTAAGAACGTCCTTAAATGATATATTCGAGCTTATATATCAATTCCAAAAGCTTGAATACACAGCCTTGAAAATTTTATCAAAGAAATATCGAAGCATATGCTCCTCTATAAAAGAGCAGCGACATTAATTGGTGAGATGTCATAATTAAGATGTACATTTTTCACCTCTCAGTGTAAAAGATATCTTAAATTACATCTCTAAAAAAATAAAGTGCAGGAAACATAAATTTTGAAAATTATATGGGTTTGGAAAAAATATTTATTCGCATTAAATATTACTTATATTATTTGTGGAAAAAGTGTAAGTGTGTAGCAGGATTTTAACATGTTTATATTGCTTTTTCTCCAAGTGATTTTCTCCGTTTTGATATTAAAAAAAAGACAATATATAGCACAGTGTCTTTTGTCAAAATGTCGGAATAAATACAGATATGTGATAGTCAATTTAATTATGTAAAGATTTTAGTTTACAAATTTAAAATCTCTAATGGAAATTTTTTTTCCCCCTTTCCAAACTGGGAACTCTATCGCCGTTTAATTTGAAAGTACATATTGCTAATACGAAAAAAAAGTTGATGAGTGAAGAAGGGGGAGGAGGGAAGTGGTCAATGAGTAAGATAAGATAAGATAGCCAGATAGATAGCAAAACCCTGTCTCTCCACTGGCGTAGTTGAACCCTCACTGCTGGGAAATAAGGGGAGTGAAAAATGCTCGTTTCTTTTTCGGACACACACTCGTGTGAAGCTGATATTTTTTGGAAGTAATCTTTTGGCGGATAGAGATACATTTTTGAGAAGCCAAACTCAGAATAATTTGGTAGCTTGGAGGGTTTTTGTAGCTCTCTTCGTTTCTGAGACAAGGAGCAGTTATTGAAATAATGCCCTATTTAATCTTCACACAGATTAAATAGAATATTGCTAATATCAGTATGCTCTATCAATCTTCAAAATTTTGACTTTCAATTTTATGTTGAATAATATTTTCATTCAATTAAAATATATTTTGAAAAAGAAAACCGTTTGCAAAAGGGCTATACGTTCATGTAGTTTCATACTATTATTACTTTAAAAAATCTGAATAGGCTTTTATGGAAAATATTACATCCTAATAGTAGATGTCTCTAAAACATGATAGAGTTATTATAATTTTTATGTAAGTGTAATCTACTGAATTTCATCCATTTGGCTGGTGGTTTTCTTTTAATTTCTTCTTCTTGTATATAGACGACCACCCCGTCTCCACTGAACGTAGCAGTATCGACAGGATTTGTTGGGGTCGACTGCTGAATAAGTACTGTCCAACCTTACATGGACCGATAAGTCAAACTACCATTCTTTTAGGGGTAGTCAATAGCTGTCTTTATCCCTATCTGCACACTCTCAAACAGTTGGAATGAAACTATCCATCTTCGACATCCTATCCTACAGAGATTTTGAGATGACCTGGTGCCATCAGTACTGTACTTAAATCATTATTGACAATCTTCAGGTCCTTCTTTAACTCTGAGATCTCCATACATTCCATTAAATAGGGGTAAACCGTACCCATTTCTCCACAAATGCATCTATTTTCCTGCGTTCTTCCAAATTTCTGGAAATAGGCAGGAAATCTCCCATGTCCAGATATTATTTGGATTATAAGTGGATGACATCTTATTTTTATTTCCGGATTAGGAAGAAAGTCGAAAGTTACTCTTCCGTTTTTTAACATATACCATCAGTCAAACCATTGTAGTTTTATTTCTTCTCCTAATTCCATTTTTAAGACGGCTTTCTTTTAACTATTTTTCAGATAAACTCGAATAAATGTATGGAATTTTAAAAAATGGCAGTCCTCAAAGGAATCTATTATGTTATCGACCAAAATTTTGCTTCGAAATTATTCGATACAAAATTACTCTCGACCTGCATATTGCGTTTACAGGAAGATAAAGATGATTATTTGAATAACGTTTTATTATGATTTCATCCTCTGCATTCGGATGTTTCCACTCTGACTGGATTATAAATAGAACATCACTTCGTCATTTCTTAAATTGGATTTTTTAAAAAAAGAATAAAAATGAATTAAATTCAATAAAAAAAATAAAGGAAAGGAAAAAAATGCAAAAATTATCGATGTTAATTCTGCAATAATAATGTTAATTATTAAGGATACTCTACTTATAAAATTATATTCTTTATTTTTCTAAATATTAAAATGAGTCACTAAAATTTACAGATTAAGCACGCATCTAATTACTTTTCCGAATGCAAATATTTGATTGAAAAAAAGAATAAATAAGGACAAAAAACATCAAATAAAAATTTGGTGTTCTTCTGACCTTTATATTTACATTAGGGTGGGGCAAATTTCAGGAAGTGACTTCAGAAGGAAGGAAGTGCTGTAACTGAAACATCTTATCTATCAGGTTTCAGTCACTGAAGTGTTGCATCTTGTGCAAATTCCATCTGTTTTGAAAGGAAGAGGTAAACAATGTTTTTATTCATCTTTATTTACTACGGCTAATTTTATGTTTACAAAACTTAGTTTTGTCATTGTAAAACTGTTGCTACAAAATTTATATTTGTCTTTTTTTTGCGTCGCTGAAATATTCAAAGGTATAAAGATATTACACATTATTCACAAACATTACTTTTCGTACTTTTAATGTGTGTGTATATTTTCTTATGATTTGATGTATTTTCTTCTGGCAGATACTATATCATGACTTTTAACCCTATGCATAATTTCAAACTTAAAACTTCAAAACCTTTTTACAACTAAACAAGCTCAATCCGTCCATGCATGTTCTAGACTATTGGTGTCTTTTTGGTGGCGGTTTCTGTTTCGAAAGAGGGGTACAGGATGTAAAACAAAGTATTACCAATCACAACATTTCTTTACATCCTGCATCCCTCGTCTTAAGAGATGCCGACACCAAACTAGTTTATTAGAATAGGACTTGTATGATTGGTTAGCAATGAAATGGTTAAAAAAACAAAAATCCTGTCTATGAAAAAGATAACTCAAAAACTCTTTGAGCTAAACAGATAAAATTTGGTATACAGGCATAAACTCAAATTTGTATATTTCTTTCAACTTTATATGATTTGAATTGTATATAGAACATATGTAGTTCGGTTTCTGGTTTTTAAGTAAAGTTTCATTTACAAGTATTTAATATTGAATGCGTAGCTAAGAAAAAAATAACAAAGAATAAAATCAGTTTGATTTCCTTTTTATTAATAAAAAGTACTAATAAAAAAAATTTAAAAAAAAATTATTACAAATTTTTATTAGTTTTGAAAAAGATTGCACCATAGTTAAATTAAAACCATCAATAGTTATTTTTTTTTAATTTTCAAATATTAGAAAAATTATTTTATAAAATATTACACACTGTGAAAGTTTTCCTCGTGTAAATACATAATTGAAAGTATAAACAATGATGATTCACAAACGACGCTTGATGGGATTGAAGAGGGGTTCTTAACTTTCCCATGGTTTACTGCGAAGCTAAAGCAATTTCTACAAGTGGCGTAAGAAGGGTTAGCGAATCGTTCAACAGGCAAAATTGTAATATTTTTTAAATTCTCATAAAAAAATAAAAATAAAAAAAACCCAAAAAAACTTTTCTTTATTTTTTTTATTAATTACATTTTCTAAAACACACACACGTCTTTATTATTAGTACAGTTGGGCACCAAAATGACTGATTATTAAGTTATCTAACAATGCAACTAAGTTGTTTTTATCTTTAAATAAAAAAAATTAAGATTAGATTGATAAATGAGCAATAAAACTATCGAAACAAAACACTCCTTAATTTTTGCCAAAACAGTGTTTCAAGCTGCACTGATATATGAAACTTTTTAAATAAAATAAAAATGTTAAATTTAAAGCCATAGGAAATTGTGAGAACTTTAAGGTGTTTTTTTTACCCTCCATATCTCTTTTTCGATTTGCACATTTTATTTTAAATCGTCGAAACGCATTTTCTTCCCCCGTTACTTTTTCTTCTGCCCTCTTGCCAAGGTTGTGTACTCACCTAATGTAAATATAGTACTTACTAGTAGTGTGGTCACCAATGCTACTTTTGGCTATATCTAGGCTCGAACTGGGGACCTTATGGTTCGCAGTCAGACAACATGAACACAAGACTAAAAGTGACCATTCCGTCTTGAGGATATTTTCTGGCCTATAAAGCTTCCACTACAGTTGTATTACAAATAAATATCGTTAACACCGAACTCATATTTATTATCTTTTCATAGAAATGAAAATGTTTCTTTTGTTCAAATAGATAACAAAAAAGTTATTTCAGATTATTAATATTTTTGGTTCCAATTTTTTTCTATCTTTTGAAAAAAGAAAAATTAATTAATCAAGAGAAACTTTTTTTAAAATACGATTTTAACTGTTTCACGCGCCGCATTGATTGTTTACATAATTTTTTCTTGGTTTCGGTGTGTGCTCTTTCATTCATATACAATTCCATAAAACGAGCAATTTTCAATCTATAATTTTTTATTAGTGTGAAATTTTATGCTGTTTATTTAACCGTTTAAATATTGGCCGAAAGCAATGACATTTTGATACTTAAGAATGATTTTATTTTATATATTGTTGCTTCCATAATTTCTTAAAATACTATCTTTGCCATTTACTGTCATTTTAGACACATATGCTTATTTTTATCTATATATATTTATAAATTCTTGAAAAGTCCATGGGGATATTTTACCTGTGAATTCATGAAATAGTGGTGCTTTTTGGTATTATGTATGTATTTTAAATTTTTTTCTGATTTTTCATAGGAAAAAGTTCTTGAAGTTTTTAAACCTGATTTCAATCACAAGGTGCTATAATAATAATTTTTTAAAAAATTATGCATGATGGAACATAAATCAACAGAATCGGATAATTTGCCGGATGAAGTGGAACTTTTTCCATTTCAGGTAGCTGGTCACAAACATGGGAAAGGCAGATTAGGATTAGGTAAAATTAATTAAAGCAGTGTTTTGTTTCTGTTAAAATTTTTGTTTTTATATACTTTAGTTTTTTGTATTCCCTTTATTGTAATAATATTGGTTATCCTGCTGCCATAATTAATTTGTCTTTATCACGACATTTACAATTTATCTCTAAACAATTTTTGAGAAATTTCTTAAAAATAAATTTTTAAAATACTATCTTTGTGATGTACTGTCATTTTATCCATGCATCATTTTCTATCTATATTTATTTAAAAATTCCTGAAATTTCCATGGGGATATTTTACAGATGAATTCATAATGACCAAATCAATGTTTTGAAACTTTCTGCATGAAATCTTACCATTTTATGATTTGAAAACAATGGTGATTAATGTTAACATTTATTTGGAAAATTTGAGAATCTTATAAAGTTGTTCTTCATATGCGTACATCTAATATGTCTTTCAGAATATGTTTTGTTTAGTGGCAATTCATCCAGTTTATTGAAATCTACTTCTGTGGAAATCCTTATTTATTATTCAAACAATAGAATGAATATTGGTTTATATTTTGATGGCATTTATATTTTTTATTTTCATTTCATTAAATTAAATTGTAGTTGATAAATATATAAGGTTGTTATTATATCATTAGATTGTTGATATGTAATTCTTTCTAATCATGTCAGCAAGTAAAAAAAAGGCTAAAAGACCCTGTTATCTTTTATCATTTGAAATAAATATGTCCCAGACACACTCGCGACCAGTTTTCCTTTTTCATACTCTTCCTCACAGGCAGCTGTTATCCTTTAATTTAGATATTTTATAATTAATATACACTCACAGATATATTACAACTGTGTAATGTTTAGTAAGTATGACAAAAAAGTAAAAAAACACTTGTCATGTTTACATCAAAAGCTATCTTAGTGCTTTATTTCTTTTTGTAGTGTACCTATCATTTACAAATAATAAATACCTACACACACAACAAAAAATGGAAATAAGGTTGTATTTTCTCAATTGTAAATATAAAATAAGTATTTATTGAAATGGAGAAAAATTGTAAATCATTTTTTTTTTATTTCGTATTGTAACTGGGAATATATGTATAGTACTTTATTTATTTTTTTGTTATTCTACAAGAATAAATAAATGAATATTTATTTCTGAAGAATATCTAACTGTTGTCAGCTATGTTCATTCCTAGAATGAACTTAAAGTATTGATTTACCCCTTTTCCCCATATTTTTATTCACAAATGGTCAAAAATTTTGTTTGTATTGATTTGCATTTATAAATTTTATTGATAAAGGCAATGATGATGTTATGTCTATCATACTTTCTTTTATCCAGTTTTCTTTTTGTAAAAAAATTTGATTTCATAATAAAATTGTATTTTTTATATTAAATCAAAATTATGATTGTATCTTAGAATAACTCACTTCTTTATTTAATATCAACTATTATTTATAAATGCTTTTTTGTATCATTTTTATTTCAGGAATTTTGAAACATAAGAATGGACAAATATTGAAGCCATTGTTTGAAGACAATGGTAGGGCAGAGAAAGAGTTGTCATTTTATGAAATTGTTTACAAAAATAGTAGTGCTGACCCAATTCTTGAAGAACTTAAATGTTTTCTTCCTGTTTTTTACGGCACAAAGAACATATATATTTCTGGGAAAGGTAATTATTAATTTTATTTGATGTAGGCATTTTTATATTTTGCAAATTTATATGTATGTGCATTTTTTTATAATTTATAGAATATTTTGCTTCCTGCTATCTATTTCCATTAATATTAAAGTTTGTTTGATTTAAAATGAACTTATTATAAAGGATGAAAATGAAATGACATTTTGACTTTTATACTTTTAAAAAAATCATGTTTTAAAGCATTTTTTTTAAGAATCTGCCATATCTTATTGACCTCTTAGAAATCTTTTGTAACAAGCTGGTATAACAAAGATATGTTATATGCATATATACAAGACAATTTTTCAAATATATGCATATAATCATGAAGAAAATGCAATTTTGGAAAATAAATCGAAAGGTGAAATAATGATTATACAAAAAAAAGCACTTACAATTTCTTCTCAAAGATGAAGATTATGTAACAATGCAATCAAGTAATCTAAAGCACATGCAACTTTTGAAATTAAATAAACATAATTCTGCAAATACATGGCAAGAATAAAAGTTTTTAAATTTTAACTTCAATTTATTTTACAAAGGAGGTATATTATATACTAGGGAGAAGTAAAATGACATTCATTGTATCAGAATACATTTTGACACATGTTTAATAGAGAGCAAAATTTATTTTTCAGTAATTTTATCATGCGATACTGATAGAGATTTCTTTACCATATTTAATTTAAGCTAAGGTATCTTGGATATCTTTTTTAAAAGATGTGCAGATATTAAGGATTTTTATTTCTTCGTTCATGGTGTGACAACAGTGGAGTCAGCAATTTTATCAAGTGGAGAATAGAAATAATTCAATAAAAATAGTGGAAATTCTATCAGAAAATAAGAGAGCCAATTAAATTGAAGTAAAATGAATTAATTTAAGTCAAAAATTAGGAAATTAATTAGGATTTAAATTAAATTAAAAGATTTCATTTCACACTCACATGTTTGTTTATCATTTTGAGACAAAAATTATCCAATTTTGGCTATTCTTTATAAAATTCTCCTACTAATGTAGCTTCCAATTTGTTTTAATTCTTTTATCTGTTCTTTCTACAGTATTAATTTCTATCAGTATATCTCTAATTTCTTGATGTTTCACTTTTTGATAAACTGTAATTATTATTTCAAGCTGTATAGATATATTTGTATTGAATCTTTTGGTGGAATCAAAATATATCTACTGTGTAAGTAAGATTAAGCTAATATTAATATGGATTAATCTTAATATGGCAAACTTTGCACTGAAATGTAATATATTTTTAAGTATAAATGTTAATTGTGGATGCAGTGATATGATGATGGTGGTTGATGATACTAAAACCTTAATTTTGTGATTGAAGATTGCAGATTCTGATCTACCATTTCAACAGATCATGTATGATGGTAATATACATATTAGCTATTAAAGTACAGGTAAAGTTTAATGTGTCTGAAATCCAAAACCATTAAGAAAGAGAAAATAAGAAGAAAAGAGCAGGGGAACTTGTTTTAGTCATGTCAGTTTTGGTAGTATATCTGTATATTTGTTGATGGCCACCATACTTATTAATGAGTTTAAAATATGTATATGTATTTATAATCTTTAGATTGCGATACAAATTTGCTGAATTGTTTATTATAGTTGGAGTTAAATGATTAAATCATGCATACAAAAATCAATAACCTCATGATATTATAATTTTAAAAATTTGGAGTTGTTGGCTCAGAAAGCAACTTACCCTTGTAATATGATTGAAAACAATAAAATTAACAAAATTGTGAATACTGAAATAGCTTTAATTAAGCTTTAATATAGGCCATTAATTGATAAATCACATGCCTCTGATTGAGGAAAAGTTTTAAAAAAATCTTGTCCCAAATACTTTTAGTATGCATGTTAAAAAATAAAATAATTTTCTTAGCATTTATTTATTTAAAAAACCAAAAATAAACAGAAAAGTTACTTTTTAATATATCTTGGTAAGTACGTAACTCATATAGTATAGCATACATATTTTGATACTGTATGCCTGGTTGTTTAACCATTTGCGGTCGATGCTGCCACAGTGGCGGCATTTGCAAGCTGTCATGAAAGTCGGTGCTACCATACTGGTGGCAAGGTGTTATTAACACATTGTGTAAGATACATATATATATATATTATATATATCGCTTTGAAACCGCCCCAGGACTTCATATTGGTGATTGTTTTGCAAACTATCATACTATGGGAAATGACAGAAATTAAAAATTTTTTTTTATGCATTATAAGTACTATCAAACACAATAAAGCAGTTTCAATGAATTCAGTGTTTTCTAATATCCATATATTTGTTTTCAATCACTAAGGGAGAAATAACTCAGAAATGCTAAATTTGCTTCGACTAGCTGGTACTCCCACCAGAGAAATTTGCCAATTGCAAAAGGGTTAATATTCCAAGCTCATTATTTGTTCTATACATTTTAGTTTTAATTTGTTTTATTTAGTAAAATAAACTTTATCTTTAGATATCAAATACTTATGTTTAGAAGATGCTTGTGGGGCTTTCAAAAATCCTTCACTGCTTGATTTGAAGATTGGCCGCATAACTTATGAGGAAGGAGCCACTGAAGCAAAGATTGGGGAACAGAAAGCTAAGTTCCTACATGGAGAAGCATGTGGAGTTCGAATTGTTGGTATGAAGGTATAAATAATTGCTCTTCTTCCCTTCGAATAACCAATTATTTTGATTGAACTAACAACTTCAGCTATAAAAACATTACTGAATGAACTTTTAATATAGATGAACTATATATATATATATATATATATATATATATATATATATATATATATATGCATATGCAATGATATTCTAACATCTAACTTAAATCCTAATTAATTTCTAAAACTTTATCAATTTGACCCATAGTAACTTCATTCTAAAATATTCTCTTATTTCTTGATTCGATTCCATTTCTCTACTTAATTAATTCAAGAAATGTTTTGTATAGTTCTTTAGTCAGCGATTCTCATGGTGAGAGTGAACGACAAAAATTGCTGACTTATCAAATACTTTTTTAAAAAGGTCTCTGTGTTTCCCATATCTTGTGATCAATGTGTGTCAGAAATCCCTAAAAGAATTGTAATAATATATTGTTTCTATAAACAATCTTTTCCCTATCAAAATATGCTATATAAAACGAGGGAAAATTCATTTCTTGCTTTTTCTGTCACATCTTCTTACCCGCGATGCTTGTAAATATGCTGCCTGCTTCCGGAGGAAAAATAAAGCGAACTTTAAAAGGAATAATCTTCATCAATGTCTTTGAACCTGCCCTCTACTTCCAAAATTTTGAATCAATATACATATATATATATATATAAACTCTGGGATATGGAAAAACTTGTTATCAGTTGCAGTACATAAATTTAGCCTGTAGAGCTGAAGCACATCTTAACATTATCTTTAGAAGCCTTTTTTGTTGTTGTTGTTGTTTTTTAAATATATATAGATAATATCCTTTTTTTCCCACTTTGAGAGGTTAAAATAAAATGAATAAAAAAGCAAGAGAAATGCCAGTAGAGGCTCCCCTTTTTTTTCCATCCTATGAAAATCACTGCATATGCAATTGATTGTTTGCCCTGAAGATCAATGCAAGCTCCCCTCCCATTGAATTTCAAGCTGTGGAACCTACAGAAGACAGTAGGCCTGGTTTGATGTGAGGCCAACTGATCTTTTTTTTTTTTCTCTCTTCCAAAGTTTACCATTTTTCTCTATCTCTTTTTTTCTTTAGTTGTTTATGAGTTTTGTTTCCTCAATTGATACTTATCTGATTTATTGAACATTCATTTTTCTTTTGTTTGAAATTGTTTTTCAAAAATATATTCAGGTGTTTGGAATATGAAGTAAAAACTTTTATGATAGATAATTTATTATCAATTATTTTATGTAAAAATGGTGCTCAGTTATTGTATTAGTTGAGCATTGTCAAGCTAATTAGGTGAAAATGGATGTATATGGCAGAGAGACTCTGTCAACTTTATCTACTGAATTAATACTTCAATATTCTGAGGATTTTTGTTTGACTGAATTATCCGAATATTATATTGTTGCACTTGAAATATAATAGATTTCTCATATGACTTTGAAATCAAAAATTTGTCACTTATAAGCAAGATAGCTGTTTTATTATTTTTTTAAATATAATTTTCTAATAAATTTTTTTTACACCACTGTTCTTTGAATGAATTAATAATCTGCTACTGTGTTTTACCTTCAGAATTACCCAGACTTAAATTCCACCAATGGGGAAAATTTCCCAAAGGCCATTAGAAATATATTTGGAAAATAAATAAAGAGGATTTAGTATTCTGTTATGAGTAACATTTTCTTTCCTTATGGTCAATTGTTTACATTTTTATAAACTTTTGTTTAACATTGTTGATTTCTTGTTTATAAATAATGTTAAAAAAAAATTTGATATCAATTTGTCATTCACCGCTTGCTATGATAAAGTTTGAAATTGTTTACTACTGTGAACTGTTGATGAGAATATTTCATTTGAATGTTTTCAAAAATTAGCTATCAACTAAACTGCTAATATAATTACATATTTTAGTAAATATAACTCCATATGAATTTTGTTTCTATATAATAGCAAATTACAAGAAATCAAGTAACTTAAAATAATAAATTGACTGAAAATAGGAAGTAACAAAATGTTTAATATATTGTAATTTTAGAAATTGTTTATTATGATTTATTATTGGTATTATTATAAAACAAATATTTCATTTAGGTATATAATGAAGAGACGCAGATTTATTTTGCTCCAGATAAAATGATTTTTAGACAATTGACACCTGAAGCCATAGCATCTTGTAAGATTTTGTATTTTCTTTAATATTCTTAATCAATTTCTATATTGTTGAAAATATTGCATTATAACAGTGTATATTCATGTTTTTTCTTTATGAATTTAATACATTTATTCAAGCCGTACTGTATTTAATGCTGATAATTATTTGTGTAATATTTTAGTTAAAATTATATTTATATGAAAGATAATTAAAGATATAATTAATATATTTTATTAAAAAGCTAAAGAAAAAATTGATTTTGCTTCTGGTGAATTAATCAGCTTTATTAAAAGTAATGTTCTCAAACTTTGAGCAACCCTTTCCCATTTTTTTTAAATTACTTTTACAATAATGCATGATTTGTTACTGTGTATGTAGTAGGGGTTGTTTTAAATGGTTAAAATACTACACTATTTAGTTACTTGAAATATATTTTCTATGCCTTTTTAAAATTATTTCTCACCCCCTCTTCTCACTTTTTCTTGAACTGGAAAAGTTTCATTTTTGAAAAAATATTTTTAAACCCAAAAACCTTCATAATTTTTTTTCACTAAGTGGACATGGAATAATCTATTGCAGCTATTGGATTTGTAAAATTTGTAATGAGTACATAGTTTCTTCTCATAAAATCCCATTTAATTATTTACTTGGAGCTATGATTTCATTATTCTAGATAGCTTACAATTAAAAATGGAACTGGTGATTTTGAACCATAAAATTGTTTTATAATACACTAAAAACTTTGTTTTTTAATAATGAGGTATATTTTGCATATAGAAGTTTTATCTCTTATTTCAGAATTGTAACTTCATTTATGTTTTTCAGCCTTAAAATTGTATTTCACTAAGGACAGATTTATAAACAGTGTGCTTCTTTGTGGATTCATTCACAAGTTATCTCAACTAAATAGTTGGTTTTCAAGACAAAGGAAATTCAAATTTATTGGAAGTTCTATATTATTTGTGTATGAAGGAACATTATCATTTTGGAAGGAATGGATTCAAAATATGCACATTTCTGATGATAAAAATGCTTCTAGAGAATGTAAAACTTTTTCCAATGATTGTTCTATATTAAAGCCAGGAATAAATGAAGCATGTACTGTATGTGGACTGGATAAATATGTGTGTACTGATGTACTGACAGAATGCAATTTATTTCGTATAGTAATGATTGATTTTGCTCATGTTTCTTGTTCTGAAAACGAAGATACAAATTACCTATTTGGTTTACATACTCTTATAAACTATTTGAAAAATTTATTAGATGAACAAATAACAGATTCTTAATTTAATGTAATTGTGTTTCCCTTCATTGTTTTAAGATTGAGTGGTTGGAATTAATATATTTCTCTTTATAGTCTTAATGAGAGAGACAGAAATAACTGTCATTAAGATATCAAGCCTGGGTGATTTATATTTCAGATCTCAAAGAAATAAATGATGACAAAAAGGGTAAAAACGTTATTTTTTATTTATGGGACCTCTAGAAAAAAACTCGCCACTGCAATTAGTTTAAATTCTTTTTAAGCACATAATCATTCTTGCTTTTAAACAATTCTTTACTTTTGAAATAAGGATATAAATCAGTATTTATATGCATTCTATTTGGCATAACGTGTTTTTGTAAATTACGAATATTTCACAATTAATATTATTTGGTTCAAGCTCCTGTTTCTACAAAGTTGAAACCCTTGAACTAAAAGATTTTATTGATGCATTTAATTTTCAGTCTTAAGAAGCAACAGAATAGGAATATCTGAGTGCCTATTTAACTGTAACATCTCTTGTCAAAGTTCCCTGTTTCATGAATTCCTGGCATATTGCCAACCTATAGATATACTACAGAATATTTATCTTCTATGCTATAAATAGAATATTTGGTTATTAATAGGTATTCATTCATATGATTGATTGACATTTTATGGTCTCAAGTTATGCATGTAATGGGGCTGCTGTTTCAATATACTTATGAATTTAGTTCCACATTTGAGCACATTATGAATTTAATCATAATGTGCTATAGTTTATTTTATATTAATTTTTATTTTTGTAATTTTTAGATAAAGCATATATGTTGAATGAATCACGACGACATAACATCCATATTTGCATAGTCTTTATATTGCAGACATTAGATATACTATGATCAATAAAACGAATGCATCGAAATAGATAAGAACCTGACTATTTATCTTTGACAAAGCATTTATATTATTGTAACATTTTACAAAATTTGTTAGTCAGCTTGGTTTATAGCATCTTGTTCAATAACTGTGCCAGTACAGCATTTCCCTTCTTGGAAATTTACCATTAATTGGAACTAAACTAAATTACCTTCTTTAGGTGCTCCAAAGTTGATATGACTGAATAAAGTGTGTCACAGTTGTTAATTTGATAGAATGATTACTGAAGCGAACTCTCAGGAAAGGTTATTTATCTATTCTTATCTTTCATATTTATTTAAAACCATCTCTCTGTCACCTCCTCATATTTTAAACAGATACTATCAGCATTTTTCGTCTCTCCTTTTGAGCTCTAAATAGGTCTAATGTAATTCTAATCACTCAGTATTTATATAAGATAGTGTTTATCTGTGATCTTCCAAGATTCGTATTTTCATCTATAAATTATTCATATACATTTAATTGCCTATGAAAAAATATTTAGCAATTTTTTTATGATTATTTTATAAATCTGAATGTGGTGCTCTGTTTCATTCAAACTTTGTTGTTCATCAGTACTTGTTACTTATTGCATCTGTATAAATATATAATGATTATTAAAGATTGACATAATTATTTAAAGATACTTAGTTGATTTTTCATTTTTTATCAATATTTTCAAAAACTAAGGTGTGTGAATTGTATGTAAATTAGATCCAATTTTTTAAACATATTCTCAATTACATTGAAATAATCATTCAGCAACTGATTTTTTTAAAAAACTGACTATATATTGTACTAAATATTTTGTCATAAAATTCTCCCTTGACATATTGCAAATTTACCCATCTAATTTTTTTTTTTTTTAAAGTTAGGCTGTTACACAAATTATATGAGTTTTACATTATCAATTTCTGTCTAAAATATTAAATTTAAACATGAATTTTGTTTCTTAAATGAATTATGCATTTAGCATATTGATAGGTACTACTAATTTAGTCATTGCAACCAACTTTCATGAACTACATTTTATCACAACTAAGCACAGCTTTAAATTTTATTCCATAATCGACATAGAGCATTCTAACTGGTTAACTGAACATGTGAAGTGGCAAGTTTAAGATCAGGGTTTTTGTGAAAGTTTTATTTTGCAATATCTCTAAATGGGAGAATGACAGTGAATAGGTGACCACAGACAATATGCCTAGAATTGAATTGGATTGTTAGTTTTAATGGCATAAAAGCCAGAAATGTTTATACTATGCCAAATATTTGATTAATAAGAATGGGGGGAGGAGTGTAAAAAATGTAATAAAGTTCAATAAAACTGTAACATAATACAGTATAATTACATTAGTAAGTATTAGATTAAGATGAGAATTAATAGAGTTTGAAACAGGCCAAAATTTTGGCCTGTTTCAAACTGTATATATATATATATATATATTACACATTGAGAAACTATAATTTGAGTATCAATAGCTTTATTATAGTTAATATTTGATCAATAAGCTCTTTCAGGATCTTCAAAAATCAGCTTCTATAGCAGATGTTTATAATACCATCTAACAAATTCCTATTTTCACATCATAAAATAATGCATTTCTCATTTAGAGGGAAACTTAATTCTTCTTTCCTGTTAATAATAATTTCTTGTTTTTCTAAAACTAGCAGTCTCATATTTTATAAGTTTCTTCTAGGACTTATTTATATTCTTCATTATTATTTTTCAAATGAAACAATTCCATTACTCACACTTTTTTTCATTAAAGATTACAAACTTATAGACTTTAAAGATAAAATCATTATTAATTCAAAGTTTTATTCCGATGTGTTATTTTGTAAGATCTAATCTAATCATGATGTAGATAATCAACCTTGATCTAAATCACACACACACTGACCATGCTATAATGCTTTTTAAGAAAACAAATTTTTCAATAATTTAATACTTTTCCCCTTTTCCTTAATATTTTACAAATATCCCAAAATAAGTCTTTAGTCTTTAGAAGCAGAAATTATACTAGTCACATGAAGTAAATGAATAAAATATGCTAAAATTTTTATTTGTTACTATGCACAACATAACAATGCAGGCATACTTAGTTAAATAATTTACATGCTAATATATACACACTTTCTATATAACAGAAAAGGAAAGTCTGAGATATTATTTTAACATGGAGCTAACTTTTTGGATTGTCATGTCAGCTTTTTGCAACTGTTGAATTCCTGGTGCCTGTAGCAAGGGATTAGAGTGTGCAAACTTCCAGCAGCCGGAGGTCTTGGAGTTAATTCTAATAATCCTAATAACTTGGATTTTAGATCCACTTTTTTTACTTTCACTGTGTCATCATCTGGAGTCATCTATGAATGAGAAAATCAGACATTTATGTAATGTTTTTCACATAATGCAAATAATTATTTATGCATTTGAGAATACAGCAACTATAGCAGAATAAAGCTTACATCAGTAATTTTATTTTCATAAATAAAAATTAATAAAATATACATTTTGATATGTAATAAAACTTTTATTATCTTCATAGACTAAAAAAAGTTAATAATCAGTAATGATTGAAAATATAATATTAATTTCTTATTTCTTCTGTGTTTCAGCTTGTATTCAAAAGTATACTAAGATTCATTCATGATGTCGGGTACAAATTTATATAATAAAAAATAAATAATTTTAACTTTTCCCACCAGATCCTGCCCCGTCTTGTATTCTCAATAGAAACAAGATCAAATATGTATCAGAGAAAGGGAAATCTGGCCAAGTAGTTTATATACAATCAGAAAAAGCACAATCAATCATAACAAATCGGATACAGCACATATTTTCATATTCGCCATATCTTTTAACTTCCAAAAGTATTGATCAAATACAAAACAAAATTTACATGTAATAAACAAGAATTTAGAAAGTATGAAACCTACAATTATAACATAATTTTAAAAAATATAATGTGAACAAAACTTAACAGTAATAACAAGATTTAAAGGAAAAGAAAAATGCAAGTAATTATGCAAAATAACAAATATAAAATAAAATTCAAATAATAATAAATTTATATAATAAATAAGAAAACAATATTTGTAAATGTAAAATAAATAATAAATAAATAGGATACTAATATGTGTACATATTAAGGCAATAAAAATAAAATAATTTTCAGAAGATTTTAATAATTTTTTTCTTAAAAATGAGAAAGTTACTGTAAAAATACATGCATCTATGTGTATATAAAAATTCAAATGAACTATATTTAAGAAATATTGTGTTGTAAGTGAAGTGTATACAAGTTAATATTAGTAATTCATTTATTTCTATTTTAAATTGCAAAATTCATAATTTTTTTAATTACAAAGCTTCTTTGAACTTATTTCTTCATTTTAAAATTTTTATCTTTCTTGTAAATAAATTGATCAAGTGTGAACTGAATACTCAGCTTTTTGAAGCACTCATTTAATATTTAGTACATTCTGAACAGGATATTTTTTTAAAAAATGATAAAGTAAATAAAAAAGTTTTGCATACATAAAATATAGCACCCTCATTCCTAAGAAGTGCTTTACAACAACAAAAAACAATCAAATAATTCTACATATAGAGCTATATAATAATGCTAACTTGAAAATCAACAGAAATTGTTTTTATGCCTTTCAATAGATTTTATCCTTCAGAACACTAGAAGGTATTGTGTTTTCGAATTATTGCATTTATATGCTTCTGAGAGTACGGACTGACAGATGGTCAACCACTCAATGGATTTGGCTTAAAATTTAGGGAAGTATCTGCACTAAAAACATTAAGTCTCTCTACCAAATTTTTTTAATCTCTCTGTTTTATAGTTATTCAGTTCCTTCTTCCTTGAACAACTAGATAGACAGGCCTACTCTGAAGAGAATTTGTCCAAATTTTGATAGAAATCTACAAATCTGATCAAAAAATCAACCAAACTTCATCTGCTTCACTCAGATTTATAAAATTACCTTTAACGTACACATACATTTTCCAACTCAGGGAGGTTTAAAACATGGAGTTTTGTCGCAATCTGGAGTCTGCTTATTTTAACAATAACAAAAGTTTCTCTTTATTTTGTATATATGATAGTAAAAACAGAAATTACTATTTTAGCCTCTTTGTAGGTTTGGGTAAATTTTGCAATGCCCCTTGAAAGCAATTGCCATTAATTTTATGTCTTAACAGCTGTCTTCACTGGCTTTTGAAAAGTAACAGCAGCAATATTTTGCTTTAGTCACTTGCCACTAATTGCAAAAACTATCAATTTCATACTAATATCCATAATTGACATATTTTCTTTTGTGTTATAAGTTATCTATAAGTCATCATAATTTTTAATAAAAATTAATTTAAAATAAGGAGATAATTTTCTCTTATAAAATGTGCATATCTTTCAAAATAGCAATGATTAATACAGATTTTTTTCTCTTCTTGTTTTTATGATAGATTTAGAAAAATGCAACCTATGTGTGAGCACATTTGTGAAAAATATTACAGTACTGTGAAAATAAAATAAGGTCAAAATATTGTAGACAATTATAAAAATTGTAATTTAAATGTGTTATAAAATGTATGCATTATGAGAGTTTGTTACATCTAACTTTAGGCATGTAATTCAAAAATGTCAAGGCCACCTTTTTTTTTTTTAATATTGGCCAAATTTTATTTATTTATTTAACTATAAGATTAGATGCTTAATAAATTTTAATAATATAATAATAAAATAACAAAGTAATTTTTTTTATTACCTTATCACACATATGCTTGTAAATTAAACCATCAGGTCCAACATTAAAGACAGAAAACCCATCCAACCAGCTGAAAAAAAAATTTAATTACAACAAAGAAAACCAAATGAATAATAGTTTTTCAAATGCTTATCCCAAATTATACATAACCAGCATTACTGATGGCAGAATACATATTAGCCTTCATAAATCAGAATTAGTCAATTTTTAAAAAAAATATTAACCATATGCTATGGTGTTTAATTGCTTTGTAAATAATTAAGAAATGAATGGACATCAGTAAAAAGATTTGCCATTAAATAAAATTAATTTCTTTTCATTGTCCACCACTTTTTAATATTCAAATAAATAAAAAATATTTTGCATTAAAAAGGCTGTTATTTTTATTTTAAATTTGATTATCATTCTTAATTTCTAAGATATCCATAAATGAAATTACTGTATTTCACATTTATTTTAATTTAATTGATATTTTTATACGAATTTGCAATAGGTTACAATTATGTTGTGGGGAGGATATAGCGAATAAAGAAAAGGAAATATATATATCTATTGTTTTGCATCATGGTTATTAGGATATATTTAAGTAATCAAAAATATAAGCATTATGAAATTAAAACCTATTTCTGAAAATAATATCAGAGAAAACGAAACTAATTATGGAAGCAGAACCTTTGATTGTATTGTATTCATTTTTACTTTTCTTATATTACTAATTCACTTTATATATAATAGTATAGTATATTTAGTTTTTCTATCAATAATTTTACTTATTAAAGAGGAATTTTAACTCTTCAAATCTGTTTATATATTCAACTACTATTAGGCATAAATTGGATGTATGTATATGAAATGCTACGTTGTTCAAAATTGTTGCATTGTGTACCATCATCTACTGGTGAAAGTTTGTACAAAAAATTATATAGGCTCCATTTATTAAAATAATTTAATTTACAACAAAACTTAAATTCAAATATGAGATGTTCTATGCTTCTGTAATTTAAGTCTTAATCACAATGGTACACAAATTACATAATAACATGAACTGTAGAGCACATCAGTGTGTATCACCATTTCCTTTTATAGTCTAGAGAGGTAGAATGTCAAGTTTTTGAAAATTTCCTGTATCTCAAAAATCAAGTTTTGCTGAATTCACATATTTCCTAAGAATCACTCAATCAAAAATCAACAAGACAATATTAACTCACCACTTATTCAAGTCTCTTTTCTTTATTATACCTATTTAGTCTTCAGGTATAAATAATATCAACCCCTTTAAAATAATGAATAAACAAAATGATATTTGTCTTAAATTCCATTATATAAAAATTTCACCCACCTATTCAACATAATTTGCCTACAACAAATCTCAACTTCTTTTTTTTATGTATGATTCTATGAGAGTGTGTAGATATTCCCATTTTTCCAGAGTAACAATGATCATGGAATAGATCTCGGAATCTCTTGTAACTTCAAAATTACTCTACAGTCATGATCTAAAAATGAAGCAACATAACACCTACTGCCTGATAAAAATAAATTTAGATGAATGATTTTACAACTCTAGATTCTATCTCTTTTGAAAGCAAGCTAAATATATCCTTACATGCATGACATACACAAAAATCCAGGTGCAATGCCTTAATGATTTCATTTTTCTAATCTGTGCCAATCATTTACTCCTTTACTTGTGAATAATATAGAAATTTTGATAAAAGAAAAATAATAAAATGTGGGATGTGTGAGTGAATAAATGAATGCTACTTTCTACTCAAGACTGTCAAAGAAACTAATTAAAACTTGAAGATGTACATAAAAAACTAATGAGTAAAATAGAATATTTTGCAAGTATATTAAATTTTCATTTTTCGACTAGCACTGCTGCAATATTCAAAGTTAAATATGTGTTCTATATTACTTACTCGGCTTCATCGTTGAGAAATTCCTGCCAAGATGTCGCTTGTAGTTTCCAGAAATTTAGTATTAATTTATGTCGAGAAACACCTTTCACACGCCAACGAACTCTCACTGTCCCATCTTCAGTATGATGAGTTATTTTCAAAATTTCTACTTTAACTTTGGCATATTGGAGGTAACCATAGATCTTTAATATGTACATAGTTTGTATATAAGCAGGCAATCCTCTGGAATGACAGAAACAAATAATATTGCACAACTTTCCAAATGAAAAAGGTTTATTCTCACAGAATTATTCACCAATTAGTGAATTAGTATTCAGGAAAATATGAACATTATTTAATTATAATAGTTATTTTAAGCTATTTAAAAGAATTATTTATAATATCAATTATGTAAATAATATAATACTCAAAATTGCAATAACAATTATTTAAAAAATTATGATAGCTATTATATTATTTGCATTTTGTAAGTATTTAAAAATTATAATTATTATTTCAAATTGAAATAATTCATTCATTTCTATAGCACTACAATTAAAGAACTACAGATAAGCAAAAAAAAAAAAAAATAAGATTATAAATTTAATACAATATTTCAATGATAATACAAACACAAAAAATAAATATTAATTTTTTAAAAAAAAAGTGCAGCTCTACATAAACAATCAATTGACAAGGCACGAGTTTTAGAAAAAATTTCTAATATAACAAGGCCTCAGATCTTTGATTTTGAAAATTTTATTCATACTTTTCTCACCCTAAATAATATATGTAAAAAATAAATATATGTAATGTATAAATAAATAATAACATATTGAAGTTCTGAAATTCATGGTGCAATTTAGATTAAATATGGTGTTCATAAAGATAAAAGTAATTGGAACAAAATATTATAATGTATAAATGAAAAGTGTTACTACAATTTATTGAATGCTTATTAATCGTCTTTAGCAACCACCTAGTTTGCAAGAGATATTAGCTATATTTAGGTCCAGATAAATAATTTACATATTGATCTGAATTGAAAGAATAACATTACATTACAAGTTAATGACTATTTTTATAACATTAAAACTGTATAATAATCTTGCATAGTTCTGTGCATTGTGTAAATGACTTTAAATCCAGTCTCATGGCATCATAGCCCTTTAAAAAGGCAAATATATGCTTAATCTATTTCTAAATTTTGCAATATTGTAAATTAACTTTTTATTCATCTTTTCAATTACACAAATATTAAAAACAATAATTCTCCTTAAGCTTTCAACAATTAAAAAAAGCACATGATTGACTAATTACTGAAGCAATGAAGATAGTTTAAATTTTAGTGCAACACTGTAATCAATTGTTGGAAACTAAACAAAAAATAATTTAAAAAAACTTCTGAAAATCAAGAAAAATTTGCACAATTTCTAAACTTGTATAGCATTAAAAAACAATTTTAAATTCTGAAATAGTGTAAAATCTATTTTTGTACAATAATACTTTTAGAAGTTATCGTAGGGAAACAATAAAGTTCAATAACATTTTTAATAAATTGAAAAAAATTGAAACATGTTAAAAGTGTACTTTTTCTACCTCCGAGTATATATGTCCTAAATATGAAAACTGCAGATCAAAATGATTTGGCTTTTATAGTGACAATGTATGCACACATTTATCTGTACTTTTTTGTAGAGATATTGCTTCACAATTTGCATTTTATAATAAAAGTATTTTTTAAAAAGATTATAAAAAATGCATTCTCCTAATAGAAAAGTTTTCTAAAATTCGTCTTTTAAAAAACAAAATGACAATTAAAATTTTTTCCATCATCTTAAATGTTGCTCATTTCCTAATAGAAATAATACAGTGTGTTACAATAAATGTTATTAATAAAGCTTTTAATAATGGGTGAAATGTTCTATTTTGTCATCTCAGACATTTTCACAGTAAAATTTATTATAGTTTAATATTAAAAAATAACATGATAAAGTAATAAGCTCATCCCAATTTAAATCAGATTATAAAGAATATTTTAAAATGTAGACACAGCTTCATGCATTTCATTAATTTTACATTAAAAAAATCTAGTTAAAATATTATAATATTTTTTTTTTATATTTCACAAATAAATAAACTAGCAAAAAATAAAAACTATAAAATATTTAAATAAAAGTACGTACACTTGCATTAAACTATTCAAAATTTGATTAATAAACTTAAGAATATTTAAGTATATTAATTATTTATTTAACAGATGTCATATTCTGCATAAAAGATTCTATAAAATAATTTATAATGTTATATTAATTTAATATTTATAATAATATATGAAAGTAATTAAATGGTCTTATTAATAAGCAAATCATTAATTGACAATAAGGCCAATTTTTCAAAATTTTAATACCTTAGATATTTTTTTATAATAATATTTTTTAACAAACTAACATACACATTCATAAAATAACTAAAATAAAATAAATCAGTAACATGATACATAAAATCATACATAAGTAACATGTTGATTAAAATAAAAATGTATTGAAATTGATCAGTTATTAAAAAAAAAGGATATCATAATGTACACTATCTGGGGTTGCGACATAACTAAATCCATATCTGAAAATCATTGATAAGTTGGTTTTTATGTATTTTAAAAAATTAACTATGCAACTGTGACTGAATATTCTGGCAATACAAAGGCATTAATCCACAAAAGCTTCTTCCAAAAGCTGATTTAAAAGATCTTTAGATATATTTTAAAGGAAAATTAAGACACAATTTATTCTCAAAAACATTTTTTTTTTTCCCCTTTATTGAGAAAGTTAATTCACTTTACTACATTTAGATACCTAAATGAAAGTTTATATTTTTAAAAGTGAAAAACCTAATACAATCTTTATTTATTTACCCTAGGCAAACCTAAAATGATGAGTAATAAAAACTATAAAGACACTACTCTACAGAAACAATGACATCACTTGCACTTAAAACAAAAATATGCAAACTTGGTTACAATATTTATTCAGTAAAAAAATAAAGAATATGTGATCTTATTTTTTTATTTTAAGATAATAAGGTAAGTATTTCTAATACATGAATTCTTATTTTTATGTGAAATCAAGAGGAACACTTATAAACAAAATTAAAATATGCAAGCTTGGGGTAATAAAAATATGCTGCACAAAAATTTTTGTAATTTTAAAATACACTTTCTGAAAAGTAACTATTTGGTAGAATACATAAAAGAATGTTTAAATATCTTAAACATAACAGGAATTAATATACATTGTCACATTAAAAATATCTTAAAACAAACATTTTACAATATTTATAAAAATGATGAGAGGGGACTTACTTTATTATATCTTAAAACAAACATTTTACAATATTTATAAAAATGATGAGAGGGGACTTACTTTATTATAACGCCTCTGATATTATTCTGAAATACAATATTCTTGTGATAGATACTGTAATCCTGTGGCTCTTTAAAAAAATTGACTAGCTGTAAAAGATTTTGATTAATAAAATAATTAACAAATATAGACAAAAAATATTATAATACTCTAAAAAAATACACTATATTCAAAATACTGGTATAAATTGAAGAAAATAAGCTAAGCTGTTACCTAAAACAATTTTGCATCTCTTCAGTGGATAAATTTTGTTTGGTTGCAATATTTGTGTAATGTCCCTCCTTGTTGTCTGTTTGAATTTCAATGTATCAACACTTTTTCTGATCTAAGTTAATCATAAAAATTTAATACTCAAGAGAATAATAACTATACGAATTTAATTTAAATAAACAATATTATACGTCTTCTGTAAAACAAGTTACCATTATTTTGCAATTTAAACCACATAATATATTCTTTTTTCTATTTTTTTTAAATCTTTTCTTTCTTTTTTTTTTTAATTTATGAATATAAGTTTTCTGTCTTTTGATTTCTATCTATAGGATACTTTAAAAGACTCTAGTTCAAAATTTTCATTTTACTAATTTCTAATTAGTAGATGTGCCCTATTATTTACTGTAAATTATTGAGAAGGGGGGGGGAGGAAGGTACAAGTCAGTTTTCACAACTTGCTTTTCCTTTTGTATTTCTGAGCTATGCAATAAGCAAAAAAAAAAAAAAGATTTGAAAAAGTTATCTTAAAAAAAAAATAATTCATTCATTAGATTTTCACCATATGAAAATTTAAAAAAAAAATTATCTAATTCTTAAATTAAAATATTATATTTAATGAAATAAAAAAATCTTTTATTCATTTAAATAATTTTGAATTTTCTTCCCAATACAAAGAAATTACTCTCAGAACTGTAACTAGAATATGGCTAGAGTAAATACACAGTCAAAAGCCAAATGAATTCAAATTATTAGTACTTTTAAAGCTCATTTTCTGACCTTAAGACATACTTATAAAACAGTGTTACAACAATTTCAAAAAGTGTGGTCTTTTGGTTCTTCTCCCATTTTTTTAGTCTTAATTTCTGTAACATAAGTTGTCTAATGTTGAGCTACCATACAATGTAAAAACAACACATCTAAAACAAATGCTAACTCAATATTTTTGATAAAATTCTTCTTATATATAAAAAGAAAAACATTAAAGCTATGCTTTAAAAAATCTTACTTATTTGTAAAATAGTAATGCTTTTCATTCGTACACAGCAATATGAATAGTGGTACAAGAACTATACTTTCAGAAATCCTGTTATAAAACCTTCATTTCTTTTAAACTAGTATATTTCAAAAATCTATTAATATGATATTTTCTCAAAAAAAATATCTTTATAGGTAGAAATTTTTTTGATTTGATTATCTAGTGACAAGCAATAATAAATCAGCAATAAGTTTAATTAATCCCTCAATAAAATGCATAAAAAATAAACCAGACATGCTTTAATTTTAGCACTTTTGAAAGTAGCATAATAGAAACACAATAAAAAACACTTGATCAATATGTGGCTTACTTTAACTGGCATAATTCATTGAACACTTTTTTTAAATCTAAGTTATCAAAATTTGACAGCAAAAGTTGAGTCCTTATCAAATTATCAAATGTTGGCAGGCGATATTTGAATCCATGTCAAATATTCCCGCACAAATAAAGGTAACCACATATTCTTTCATCGATGCAAATTAGACAGAAACCAACCAATCAAAAACATACCATTAAATCAACAGAGGAAACTTTACATACTTACACAATATGTTAATTTATCTATTATCACCAGGAGTTGTTCCTCAGTTGGCTTACCAGAATCATTCTTCTGAGCATCAGAACTAGTTCCAGATAAAACTTCATCAACTCTGTCAACAGTGCCTTTACTTTTGAGACAATTAGAATTACCATAAATATTTTCAATAGAATAAAAATAAACACCAGATGATAATAAATAATTCTGAGAATGTTCTGCTAAATTCACATTATAATCAAAAGATGAACGAGCTAACAAACTTTTAAATTCTTTAGTTCGTATCAGTTCTTCAATACTGTGAATATCAAGGGGAAGGGATTCTTGTTTTAAATAGTAATGATTGACAGGTTTCATACATGAAATGGGAAGATAAAATGATTCATGATCAGATTCTTTACTAAGTTCAGGATGCAATGAGTGACTCGCAACTGCTTGTAATCGGGCATCTGTGCAGAGAATTCTGAATGAAGAGCAGCCAGTTGATCTTGAAATCTAAAATGCAAGAAAAATGTACATAGTTTTAAGTTAGGTACTTCTCTTATCAAGTAACTGGTACAATTATATATAATTTATAAATGATAGTTAAAAGTATTTTATATTCTATTAAATAGAATAGAGCCTTTATAATTTTAATAACTTGATCTTTGATTTTATAAAAATAATTTAGAAACTATTTTTCCATATTTTCTTCTATTCAATGAAAATATAGGTTCCTATTCTAAAGCAAAAGAGCAACATGTTTTTGGATTCCTTATCTAATATGTGTTGCACCTCATATCTGTCAGCACTGTCTTTGGAAAATTTGAAGATAATATAAAAAAGCTTATACCTTTTTATTTAAATGTCTCATGAATTTAAAGATATGTAACTCAATACAATAACATAACTTGTTTATTTAAATCTTATTAAATGGTGAATCATAAAAAAATATCTGAATACTTCTCTCATAGATTATGTATGATTGTCATTCTCAGAGATATGTAAATAAATTTCCAATAACAGTCATTTCATAATTAAAATATATAGCTATCATTTTTTTAAAGGGGAGGGAGAGAATTGATTACTACAATATCTTCTTTCAAATAATTTTTATGATTATTACAATTTTGGTCAATTGTTTCCAATAATAGAAAATAAAGACTAATTTTTTTTATTAATATAGTCAGTAGTATCATATTTCAATATTTTATTTCACAACTCTTTTCACAGGATATTGGTTAAGAAGAAAATATCATCTTGACAGTTTAATATAATTATATTTTTAAAAATGAATAAATTGGTTAAAAATTTCTTCCTTCCTTCCTTTTTTTTTTAATGACCAAGATGACCAATTAGCAAGATAGATGGTAAGAGAAAAGTATATAAAAAAACTAACTACATTTTTGACTCTTAAAGACTTAAGTCTTTTTTCATTCAAAAAGCTCATTAAATGTTTATAATATTTTGCTAGTTTAAAAAGCAGACACTGCAATTAATTTTAAAATATAGTTACAATTTAAAGTCTAATTATATCATTTGAATAAAATATTTTAATACATGTGTTTTAAGCATTAAGTATGCATGCACCCCAATCTTTTTTAGCCGATATTAAATGAGAACTAATAAGCAAGGATTTTTCAAAAATCAATGTCAGTCATTTTAAAAGTTATTAAATGACAAATGAAATTTTTTTTGGAATAGATAATCCCAGAATACAGCGTTTAAATTCATAGCAGGCCATCTTGCAAAAATAATGTAAATTTTAATTCATTTTACAGAAATTAAAGCTGTTTTTCAGAAAACATAATTTTTATTCACAGAGCTTTACATTTACTTCTTAAACGATGTGATAAATATGTTAAAGTATTATTAAATAAACATTATGCTTCAGCATGACTTGGTGTTTTTTTTTTTTAAATAATCTTCACAGCCTTACTGAGTTTTCATGAGATAATTAATTATTTCTTCTTTTAAACAAATTTCTTCATTTTACTTCATATTACTCTTCTTACTGACAAATGTATCTCTATTAAATATTTTCTTTTTTATAGATTGCTATGAATGCTTCAGTCATAGTGTCTACCTAGAATATGGCATCTAAATTTATAGCAGGCCACCTTACAAAAATAACATTAACTTAATTCATTTTAGATAAATTAAAAGTGCTTTTCAGAATACACAATTCTTATTCACAAGAATTCTTATTCTTTTACATTTATTCCTTAAAAGATGTGATAAATATGTTAAAGCAATATGAAATAACAAAACATTATACCTCAGCAAGAATTTTGATGTTTTTTTTTTTTTTAATAATTTTAACAGCTTTACTGAGTTTTCATGATATAATATTTATTTTATTATTTTTTTTTCAATTCATCAATTTATTTTATATATTTTCCACTCTTCTTACTGATTAATATATCCCTTTTAAATGTATTTTTAATAGACTGCTATGAGTTCTTCAGTCATAATGTCAACTTAGAATACAGCATTTAAATTTATAGCAGGCCAATTTATAGCAATAACAGTAATTTCATTCATTTTAAAGAATTTAAAAGTGTTTTCAGAATACATAATTCTTATTCACAGTTTCACATTTATTTCTTAAAAGATGTGGTAAATATGTTAAGGCATAACTAAAAATAACAAATTATTACACCTTAGCACAACTTTTAATTTTTTAAAAAAATAATCTTTACAGCCTTACTGAGTTTTCATGATATAATTATTCTTTTTTTTTTTTCATCTCTCAATATTATATATTTACTGCTCTTCTTACTGACAAATACATCTCCTTTAATTATATTTTTTATAGATTGTTATGAGCTCTTTACTCTGCTCTTAAGAATTTCCTTGAATTCTCAAAATCTATTAAATAAATAATAAGATGTGGCTACAGATGGGAGTGGAGTACATACCGGTGAATGTGCCAGGTAGTAACTTTTTCAAGATTATAAATAACAGATATTAATAATTTACATATTATATTAGTTTGGCAAGTTTTGATAGGCTTTGTAAGAATCTTTCTCACATTTGTGAGAATCTGGTACAATAGGACATTAATAAAACTGTACCACTTTTTACAAAATATTTAATATCCATTTACAATTTAGTGGTATTACATTTACCAGTGAAAAAAAAAAATTAAAACTTCAAATTCCTTCTTACTCAAATAGTCTTTAGAATACATCTCTTCAAACTTAACTTAAACTTCAAATTGCCATAGAATACAAGCAAAAATAATTGCTATATTTACAGTGTATTGACAGTTCAGAATAAGAAATGGGGAATATAATATGAAAATCAGAAGTATTTTCCAATTTAAATTTCATAAAACAATGATATATTTATTCAGTTAATAAATTTGAAAATAAGGCATTTTTGTTAAATACTTTAATGTCATCAGAAAATTAATTATTTAGCTGAAATACTTAACTTTTTGTAACATTCAGAACACAAAATTCTTTATATGTAAATAGTTTTTTTAAAATAATGCTAGAACTTCAGTTTTATAAATTACTAATTTTTATTAATTGTACTGAATTTTTCTCTAAAGAAAGTAAAGAATAGGTTGGTAGTTGAATTTATTTGGAATTCATTGAATAAGGAACTATTGTAGACATATCAATAACAGAGAAAATCCATAAAAATCCGTATATTTCTTGCACAGTGATTTATTTCACAAAGAAATAATGAGAATTATTTAAATAGTTTACTACATATGTAATCTAGACGTGTTGAATATTTTGTTATGATATTAATATTAACTAGCAATCACTTATTTCACAGAACTCCAAAAAATCAGATATGTGAAAGGATTACTAAAAATTATTTAGTTCGCAAAATTACTGAAAAATACGCTTCATTTTAGAATTAAAATCGTAGTTTCATATAACCTTCATATGTATGTATATAAAAGTCTCACTTCTTTCGGAAGAAAGCTTGCATGATTTCCTTGCATCCATTTTATTCGGTGAATTTGATTCAATGTTCGAATTCTTGTAGAGACATTACAAACTGAATGCATTTCTATAACATGTGCTGAAAAAAAACAAGTTAATTCCCGACGAACTCACGTTATAAACAAAACAAAATTTCACCGATAGGTTTCATGCGAATGGTTACAGTTATTACTCGAAATTAAATGGTGGAAAAAACTCAAAGTTAAAATTTTTCTGTAAATGAAAAGCTCAAATAATTTTTTTTCAAAAACTAATATTAAAATTCTAAGGTATAAGGAATAGAATCTTTATACAAAGCATAATTTTTAAATATAACTACAGTTAAAAATTACAATAATCGACGCAGTAATAAATTTCCTTTATTTTTTAGGATAAACTATGTTAAAGAATTACTTCATTGAAATTTAAATATTTATCAAATATTTCCCTGAACAATCTATGATACATAATTTCCTGACAAGTAGAAATTCGTGCAAATTTCCTATATAATTAGTAAGAATGTTTTAACTGGGTCTGTAATCGTCAAGAAAATGTGTTCGTGAATTTCTGTTTTATCAACTCTTCACTGTTTAAAGGCAAAGTTTAAAATTAATTAATTTAACCTGTCTGATTATCAAGTATTTTGTTTTATAATTTTTTTGTCAGTATGGATGCTGCTCGAAAGGATTTTACGGCATGGAATTTAAAAAAAACTCAACGTTTTGAATCGAAAAAGAGAAAAGTTGAAGCTCTTTTAAATTTGTTCGAAAGTGAAGAAAAGGAACATCCATCTGCTAAAAAGAAAAGCAAAGATTCATTAACTGAGGATTACAAATATTTAAAAGAACAGTTAAAGCAGTATGTTAAAAAACCCTTGTTAAAACCTTCCTTTTCTCTCTCATACAGTGGTCAAAAAGCTCAGTTGAATTTCAAAGATGGTAAATTAGACAAAGCTTCTGAAAATATCGAGCCGTTATTTATCGAAGACATTTATCAACTGTTGCTGAAATCAGTAATTGGTAATATGTCTCCTTACCCTCTCGGTTGGGCAAATTTGCTACAGGCCCAGAATTTAACGAAAACTGTGCTGTTAGTTGTGGAAGGTTTCTCTAAATCTAATATTATAAATAACATTTCAAAATTAAAGAATATGACAATTTTCCCGCATATAGTTGAAATTGTGTCTTCAAATATTCCCTTTGCCACAGAGTTAAGTACATTACATTTAGTGACAGATTTTCACATTCGTGCTAAAGGCTCGTATTCTACAATGTTTCCAAAAGAACAACAAGTAAAGGTAGAGCCATCTGAAAATTGTAAGTCTCCTTCTAAATTGCATTTGCTGCTTAGCCCTATTCAAATGGTGATGGAAAATTATCCTTTCCCTGAAAATGTGTTTGAATATTCTAAGAGTGATGGTTATGTGTTTACAAAAAAATCTTATGCTCCAGTGAATGAGAACTCTCCTATGTTTGCTGTCGATTGCGAAATGTGTCGTACAGCTGAAAATCCAACTGAGCTTACTAGAATTGCTATTGTTAATGAAAAATTGGAAACAATTTATCATACTCTTGTAAAACCAGAAACAAAAATTATTGATTATATGACAAGATACAGTGGTATAACTAAAGAAATGTTAGCTGATGTAACTGTAAAACATAGTGATGTTCAAGAAATGCTACAAAAATTACTACCTCCAGATGCAATATTAGTTGGTCAGTCCTTGAACTGTGATTTGCATGCTTTAAAAATGATTCATCCGTATGTGATTGATACAAGCATTATATTCAACTCCAGTGGAATTAGAGGAAAAAAGTCATCTTTGAAAAATCTCTCACACACTTTTTTAAAAGAAATTATTCAAAATGATAAGAATGGACATGATCCCATAGAAGATGCTATTGCGGCGATGAAACTTGTTCAACTAAAATTGGAAAATAGTATTGGATTTGGAGATGCATGTTTGTTAGATACTTCTAAAACGAAAGAAAATGATATTGAAAATAAATCCTTTCAATCTTCTGATATAAAAAACGATGTCAATGGATGTTCGGTATCAGAAACCGTGCCAGTTTCTGTAAAAGATAATGGATTTTTTGCAAACCTTGCACGGTTTTCTAAACAAACTTGTTTGATTGGCAATGAAACGTCTCTCGGCCATTATGATAGTAGCATGCTGAATGAAAATGTTCAGAAATGTTTAAAACCAAATACTGAGAAAATAGTGAAAACGACTTTGAAGGAAATTAAAAACAATGACCTTATAATAAGTCATATTTGTTTTGATCTTGAATCGGAGCAGGATTCCCTCGCTGAATTTAACAATATTCTCGGTAACGTTCATGAAGCTTGTGTTGGAAGAACTATGTTTATGGTGCTGATTTCTGGTGTAGATGACAAGAACTTTACTGATATAAAAAGTAATCTCTTTATGATAAACCTAAAGACAATAAATTAAAGCATAATAGCTCTAAATTTAAATACATTTGTTAATATATTTTTCTGATGTATGAAATCTGCTTTTTGAAAGTTTAAATAAATGTTTCTTTTTTATATATGTAAAAAATTAGTATTGATTCATGAAATAACAAAACTCTCATTTAATCAAAAGTTTCTGTTAAATTATCTTAGAATACTTACATTGCTTTATTAAAGGATAAATAAGATGAAATTTTTTTATACTTATAGGTATCTCAATAAAAAAGTTTTTAATTATTTCTACAATCATTTAATTTAGTAAATTTCCCTTCTTCATCTTTAAAACATTTCTGTTTAAAAATATATAGTTTAACAAAATTGTCCTCTTATATAGGTTTGATTGTTGAATTTAATTAATATAAATGAAAAAAGTAGAACTTTTTGTGAAATATAATCTAAGCTTGAGTCTAACTTTTTCCGATTTCTTTGCCATTATGCTTAAATCTGTTTATGCCGATATGATTGCTTAGATAAACTGAATGGTATGACCATTTGACTTATTATAATGTGGTAAAAATGTAAATAGATTTCATTATTTTATCATACTGGTGAAGCTATTGGCATTTCTTTCACAAGTAAAACTAATGGATATATTCTTCAGTTAAAAATATTGACATAATTGTCACTTTCTATTCTGTATGCTTCTTGCATAAATATATCCCTTTGTGTTTATGCAGTTGAAAAATATGGATTTCCACTTTCTAGCATTTTTTTTATCAACATTGAATTTGAAGTAGTTTAATGCATTTTTTAAAAACCGAATCTTTAAATTAGGGAAATATAGCTATGAATATATTTTTAAAAAATTTTTAACATGTTTTATGGTGGTTTTGAATTTTTGTGACATCCAATTTAGTCTTGCACATGCCTACATTTATCCATTTATAGCTGAAATATTATGAATTGATTTATTGCAATCTGATGCTTTAGAAATTAGTAGCTAAGTACTTTTTGTGGACTTAATTAAGAATTATTTAAAAGAAAGCTAAAATATTTTTTTAAAGAAATTATATTCTTCTGGAATTCATTCCAGAAGAATATATTACAAGCATTTAAAAATTCGACATAAATATTAATATTTACAATTAAACATATTTTATAACTGCTACAATGAATGCAATGAGGTAATTATGATCAAAATCAATAAATGCATTTTGTTTGCTTTAGAATATATATATGTAATGATCTTCTAACATCTAAATCCTAAGTAATTTCTAAAACTTTTGTCTTAATTGAGCCCATTGTAACTTCATTCTAAAATATTCTTTTATTTCCTGATCTTTTTCCATTTCTCTTCTTAATTAATTCAAGAAATGTGTTGTTGTGAAAGTTCTTTAGTCAGCGATTCTCACGGTGAGAGTGAATGATAAAAATTGCTGACTTAACAAATACTTTTTAAAAAAGGTCCCTGTGTTTCCCTTATCACATGATCAACATGTGTCAGAAATCCCTATGAAAATCTTAATAATATATTGGCAGTTTAAACAATATTTTTCCTATCAAGATATGTTATATAAAATGAGGGAAAATTAATTTCAGCCCTTTACTATCACTTCTGCCTCTTCACGCTGCTTGTAAATATGCTGCCTGCCTCCGGAAGCGAACTTTAAAATAAAAAGTCTTCGAACCTGCCATCTGCTTCCAAAATCTTAAATCATTACATATATATATTATTTTTATTTTTAAAAAATTAATTTTTGACTTAAAGTAATTTGAGTTAATTAAATATTAGCAAATAAATTAATTTAAATTTCCTAATTTAAGAGTATCTTTTTCAAAAGTACTTGCTCTTGGTGCATATCTTGCTCTCATATCTTATATATATTATTTGAAAAAAAATCTGAAAACTTTAGACTTTTGGGGTGAGGTTTGATATTCACTGACAAGTTAATATCTAGGTTACCTTGTTTTTTTAGGTATATTCTACTTGTCATCTCTTTTTTTATAACTCAATCTGATTGAGCTAAAAAGCAACTAGAAAATTCTTTTGTACAAGAAAATCTTGGCAATGAATATTTAATCTTTGATAAAAATCGCAAAATGTACTTAATTTGTAATTAAAGGTCATGCAATTTTGTACATTCATATCAAAAAAGAATAGTTTTGTCAACAATATTCATAATTGGGCTCAAAATAATTGTGCACTATAAGCTGAGCCCTGATTTGCCAGTGCATTGCACTGAGTCTATTTAAAAAATAAATTGAAGCTGTTCTCTAGAAATCTAAATACCGTTCATTGCACTATCTAATCTTTTTAATACTAATAAAATTTGTTTATGACCTGGTGGTAAGCTCTCGGCTTCGGAACCGGAGGGTTTTAAGTTCGAGACTCGATACCACCAAAGAGCCATCCTGTAAGGAGTCTCTTGCATGTTAAATCCATCATGTCAAACGTTCTCCCGCTGGTGTGGTGTGGAAAGGGGGGTGCCAGCTCAGATGTTGTCCTCGTCATTTGACTGTAGTTCAAAATCATGAGGTTCGTTCCAAAATAGATCGGGTGTTGCTTTTACAATGGGACATTAAAATAATTAAACTAATTTGTTTAATAATAATGTTGCTCATTGATTCAAATGTTAATTGTAGATTTAAATTGTAACACTTTTTTAAAAACGTGATTGAGTCAGCAAGTCTTTATGCTACTACTTTAAAAGAGGACAATATATTTGATAAAATTAGTTGGAAATTAAATTAGAAATGAAATCGTACAGAATTAAGAAAGCAAAGTATTACATCATTTATTAGATAGTGTTTTAAAGATTTCAGGAAAACAGCCAGTTAGTTGAGTAATATGGTTATGTTGACAATAATGGCCAAAATTACGGGAAATAAATGGAAAGCTTCATTGGAAAAAAAAGTGTTAAGATTTCTTATCGAAAACTTTGAATAAGCTAAGAATCGATATCCATGATTGCAGGGGTTACAGGGAGCTAAAATTTGACAGCGATGCCATTTATAACTTTAATATATAAGAGAATAATTGCAAGTATTTTGGAAAATAATACTTTAGCAACAGTTGGAAAGGCAAAATTAAATTTACATTCCTATTTGCTTATTTTTTTATAATGTATTTTGCAAAATAAATATATTCAATGTTCTTTTTTTAAAAAAGAAAATCGTACATTTTCCCCAATTTCAATAATTTGAAGCTTGATTCGAATATACTGAATAAACGTGTTTTCAGAGAAATTATCTTAATCATTATTTCAGGATGGAAAAAAAAAAAAATCCGGAGCTGTTTAAAATTGCTCATTGCTGTATGGATGAATATATTTTTTCGAGCTTCATTCACGGAGTGATACTAAAGCAACTCTGTTAAAAAATGTATAGATACAAGAAAAATGTTTTTTTTTTTTAAAAAAAAGGATAACATATTCATACTTAATAATGTCCCCCCTCTTCAAAATAAATAATTTAATTTTTTCATATTAGGAAATGATTACTCTTTATGGATAATATAAATAGGGAATTTCTCTGAGAGCAATTTTTAAATTGTTATTTACTGCTAAATAAACAAGTAATTTTTAAAAAATTAATTCAATTCCTATTTAGGTCAACAATTTTTTTTATTTTAGTTAATTGGTCCGTCCCAAAATAGCCCTAGTGTTGCTTCAAAGCGGGAGGTTAATATAACTAAACTAAACCGGTTAGTTAGTAACAAATACTATATAAATAGTATTCTTCAAACTTATGGAGTTTTGGCATATTTTTTTAGTATATTTATGAAATGGCACATTTCAGAATATTTCGAGCAATATAAGAAAACAAGGAATAATTTTCTTTTAAATTCAGTTCCTACTTAGCTCAACAAAGAAATTTTGTATTTCAGTTACCTTGTACTCTTTCTCTGTGATTGATTTCTCTGACTCTTCCTTGCATTTTACCGAGTGAGCTTGCCTGCTGATTACAATTAAAAAAATTAATTTATATTTGAAAAAAAAAATGTATTAACGTCAAGTGTCATCCACTACAAGTTTAAAATAAAATGCATTTGAGCTCAAGTGAATGAATAAATAGCATTTTATTAACGATTGAAAATTAGAACAAGATATATGAATATAAAAAATGGGGAGAGTGTGAACTAATAGTAGGAAGTGAAAAATAAACATAAATATTTAGGATATTTAATTCAAATCTAGAACCGCCGAAATTGAATTCGCTCTAAAATCATCGCCGAAAGCTGGAACAATCGCAGCATTCTCATTTAGTTATTTTAATACATATATTAACTTTAAATATAGTACAAATACATTTTTCGGAATACGCTACATCAAGTCATCATCATTCCAAAATAAACATGCAAAAAAAAAAAAAAAAATACAATCTTATTTATACTAAGAAGCTGTGAATAATAAATACTGTTCTTGCCATTTTTATTTGTTACTATTTTTTATCTTTCTCTCTGACAGATATTTAGAATTTAACTTTTTTTGAATGACTGAAGTGGCCTTAAGATCTGAAGACCCAATACAACGGATGGTCATAAATATTTATACATTAACCACTCTTTATACGTATTCATTTCAAATGTTTTTTGCGACTAACTCTAGAGTAAAAGTAACGAAAAAAGACGTTATTTGAGTCTATGATTTTATATCAGTTCTATAAAAATGGAATGAGAAATAAAATAAATGTTCTTCTGTACTTCTTTGATCGAGAATACTTATTTGGTTGTGAAAAGTTTTTAAAATTCGCGAGTTATCAAATTAATTCAGATCTTTTCATAAATATTTTGGAAAATATCGTTTGTTTGGACTGATTGAAAAAAGATCCGTCTAGTTTTCTATGAAATAGTTGTGACTATGATAAAAAGTGATGTCAAATAAAAATGGTGGAAATTTTTATTCCTATTTATCTTAATTTTTTTTCTTTTATTGTAGAAGTCATGAATGTTGGATATTTGTTTCAGCTGTGAAACTTGGCAAAAGTAAACTTTTTTTAAATCAAAATTCTCGGTAAACCATTCAATTTCGTATATACCATAATGCTAATATTTGATTGATTTTAATGAGTTGATGAGTTTTATTTAATTCGAATGACTAAATAATAATTTTTTTATCTATTTGTTCGATTTCTTCGCCTTCGAATTATTCAATTTCGATGTATAAAAAATATCAAAATAAATCATATTCAGCCCACAAGTTTAATTTTCAAAAAGCAAGAAAATTTTACTTCATTAAATGTGAAGTATAGAAATAGAAAATATTATAATCGTCAAAAAATTAACTTCGTGATTTTGTCAAATCTCCATATTTGAAATACCTTAAGTAAATGAATAAATAAAAGGAAAGAAACTGTAACTAGTCGTTTTGATACTTATTCTCCCAAATATTTCTGTTATCAGTTTAGCGAATAAACCGACATTTATAAACTATATCTTAATAGCGCAAAAAAAAAAAAAGGGAAAAAAAAATAGTAAACTGCTAACCTAGGTCAAATGCTCTCTAAAATTTTCAATTAAACATTCTATATAACTTGGTGTCTTAATAGCTTCTGTTAAATATTTTCAAGTTTCGATACGTATAAACTCATACTAATACAGAAGCTTTACGCCGTTCAGTCCATTGTATTACGTATGCCTCTAATTTTGTGTGAGCTTCCATAAAATTCATATTAAAGAGAAAGAGATTAAATTTCAAGTGTAATAGAAAAGCCTTTTTTTTTATTACTGAAATCAAACATTTTGTTTTAATTTTAAATATGAGTTCAAAAAAAGCTAACTGTTTTACAGAGTTTCGCATTTGTTTCTTAAAAGACGTGATAAATATGACGAGGCATTATTAAATAAACGTAACAAAACATTATACCTCAGCAAGAATTTTGATGTTTTTTCCCCTTATTTTTTTTAATAATTTTTACAGCCTTACTGAGTTTTCATAACATAAATATTATTTTTTTTTCATCATTCTCGTCTGAAGCATTGAAGTCGTATGTGCAGTACATAATATTTTTCTTACAGTTAATGCGATACATTTAAAAAATATTCAAATTTCATTTTCAAAAGGAGACCCCTTGGCACATCGTAATTGGGGATGAGATGCTTCCAGCATAGTGGTTGTATCTCGCCGACCCGGTGGGTATTGGTTTGGTTTAGTTATGGTAACTTCCCGTTGTAAAGCAATACTAGGGCTATTTTGGGACGAACTTCGTCATTTTGAACCGTGGTCTGATGACGGAGACGACACCTGAACTGGCACCCTCCTTCTCCACACCATTCCAGCGGAAGAACATTTGGTCTGACACGACGGTTCTTTGGTGGAATCGAGTCTCAAACCTGAAACCCTCCGGTTCCGAAGCCGAGACCTAACCACCAGGCCACCGTTGCCCCAACTCTGTGGGTACACTAAAGGTAAGGGATCTGTCACCTCCCGTCAATGACGGAATTTACTTCCTACGGGAAGGGTTGTATCTTGACCGGTGATGACTCTTGGGGCTCAATCATATTTCCCTCCAGTGTTGCTGTAGCGGCGTTCCAGTCATTCAGTATTTATTTCCGATTTTCATCAGGCTAGACGGAGTGTCAGTAATATGACTTACTTTCAAAAGGATTTAAATAGCTTAAATAAAATTTTATTTTGTTTTAAATCAATAATTTTTTTCTGAAAACTATTATGAAGATTTTACGTAGTCTTTAGGTTCTAAGAAATTATATTCAGTGAAATACTCTTGACACTTCAAACCTAAAAATATTAAAAAACGTTTCTTTCTTCTGTGAGGAAATCTGACCGAGTTATGAAGTTATCGAGTTGAGCATCACTATTTTAGGGCATTTAACAATCTCATAATTTTAGGCTTAGGGAATTCAGATTGACGTATCTTCTTGGAAACGGAGTGATTTAAATTGCATTTTATTTAAAACAGTAATATTCGAATTTACATATATCACTCAGTTTTCCTGTTTATAGAGTTGACTTTCCTTTTTATTAAAAATGTTAGTGCCTCAAGAATATTTTTCTAAATAGGACTCAAGGTCTACATAGAAATACAAAATTCTTATTCTTCAGTACATTTATTGATTCAAACTGCATAAAAAGCATACTTTATTTCATTTAGAGCATTTTTCTTGTAAGATGAATATGCTTAATATTAACTGTTGGATGAAGATGTCGTGTCCGTGTTTCCACGGAAAAGCGGTGCAGTAGCTTCTGAGGGTAAAGACCCCTGAGCACCCAGAGGGCAGAAGTCTCACTTCTAGCTCAAATGAAGGTGACACACACACATTGGCTTGCGCAACCTCTTTTAAAGGGGGGGGGCACATTCATACATCTCACAGATAGAACACAGAAGAACAACCATGCTCGAACCGGGAGGCCCAGATCACGGGGAAGACACTTAACTGTTTAAAAATTAGGTACTGGAACCTGTTTAGAATATTTATCCTTCATATCCATGTTTGCCTTAAATACTACAGAATTAGTGAAATAATAATACAGATATTTTACAAATTCGGATAAACCTTTTTCTTGCGCTTATTATTATTATTATTAGCCACCTTTGGCGACTAACTGGTTGGCCAATTTTAAAATTTAAAATGGTCAGTTAAGTACTTTATGTAACGTCATTGTCAATTAAATACTTTTTGTGACTTGTCTTTTAATAGCTACTTCATCAAGATATTTTTAAGGTTCAAATTTTGATAGTCATATAATTCACTTATTCATTTATAAAGGCCTTAAGCCCGTAATGCACTAAATGTCTCTCTAATTATCTGTCAGCTACAACGAAATTTCACTATTAAGTTAAAGTGGAGACGATAAAGTTGCAGTTAATATAGAAACATTTTTTACTGAAACTATTCATATTTTTTAAAGTCAATATTGGTATTATAATCCATTAGCATTTGAGTCTTATGTGTACTAGAGAATAATTTTCATAATTTATATAACATCTGAAGAGTTTTTCAATAAACTTTTCTCGGATTCCTTTTTTATTGAACAGTGATATTCAAATATTCATAAATTAGTCAGTTTTAAAGACTGACTGACAGTTGATTGAAGTTTATCTCTTTTTATTTAAAATATGTCTCTGAAAAATATCTTTTAACCCATTAATGACTACTGTACTTTTTGGAACACCCCTCACATAAAAGTTATTTTTATTATATTTTTCTACCTAACATATAGAAATTTCATGCAAAAATTCCAGTTTTGTATCCTTAGGCATAAATGGGTTAAATATGATTCACAGAGCAGAGGATCTAGATAAAAGTTTAAATTTTCTTCATTTATTAAAATATTTATAGAACTATATATTATGTAATTATTTGCTTCGTTTAGACCCTTCTTATAGATGTATTTCTATTATTAAAGTTTTACAAATTAGCCATTGGGCCTTAATTGAAAAGATATATATTGTCATATTTGTCTTAAATAAAGCTGATTTATTTAATTAATAATACAGTAAAAGTCACAAAAACTTTTCTTTTTAGAAAAAACATATTTCATATTTAATTTGTTTCATGCAGACACGTGCTGAAAATTTCATTTTTATATGTTTAATTTGCAATAATAGCTTATTTATTTCTTAATGCGAGTTTCTGTCAGTCTGATGGCAACATATTCATAAAAGATATTTTTTCCCCTTTCTCTCATAACGCGCTCCTGCAACTTCAGTTTTTTTTTTTTTTTTTTTTTTTTTTTTTTACTAATTAAACAATTTTTTAAAAATTTATTGAAAATAGAAATTTAAGTTGTTGATTAAAATATTAGTATCAATAAAAAGATATATTTTTTAATCTTTAATATGATGCAAAAATAAGTTTTGTGCTATAATATTTTCACAAGTTATGGCGGAAAAACGGTGAAATTTCGCTTGATTTTTAATTAATGCACATTCTAATTAAAAATTTGAAAAAATCCCTCAGAGGTGTACATTCTAAGCCCCTAAAGTATACATATCCCAAATTTGATAGCTGTATGTCCAACAGTCTGATCTAAATTACATCAACATACAAACACACACATATTGGGCTTTATTATAAGTATAGATTATTATTTTTAGAAAATAGTTTCATTTCGTTCAGGCATATGCTGGAAATTATATTTTTTAAAGTTTAATCTCCTAAAAACAACGTGATGGCAACACTTTGAAAAAAAAAACTATTTTTTTCCCACGCACACATAATTTCTTCGTATAGGTTAAACAATATTTTTCTTTTATGCGATGTAAATTGTTAGAAAACATAATGAAAATATTTTTAAAAAACTAACAAATGAAAAAAAGGCATATTATATTTTACCCAAATGATATTATTAAACAGTCAATTTTTTGAATATAAAGGTAATGTAAGAATCATATGTACTGTAATATTTTCCGATGCCATCGAAGAAAAATGCTAATATTTTGTCTAATTTTGATTATTTAAAATTTATTAACATAATCTGTGTTAATATAATATTTATTAACATTATCAATTATCATAATCTGTGTAGCACATTCTCCCCTTCCAACTACGCATGCTCTTGGAGGGTGGTCCTCCCGCTGGTGTGGTGTGGAGAGGGAGGTGCCAACTCTGGGTTTGGATCGTATGCTTTGACCATTCGACCACTGAGCTCGTGGTAAACTTTCTTTGTGCGGCAATATAACTAGAGGTCATGGGCTTTCATACAAGAGTGAAATCAAACCAATCTTTGATGCACAGTCTCGTTTGCTTTCCTTATTTTGTAAATATAAATCGGTTTGTCTGTGAACCCGTTAACTCAAAAAAGCACAGAGATAGATGGAATGTATTAATCTATGCGATCGTTTTTTCCAAATTATAGATAGGGTTCAAGTTTTGTGCAAAATCCATCAATAAAAAGTCAATTCATGCGTTTACGATAACTCAAAGATGCGATGAGTCAGATGGTTGAACATTAGTGTGTGGTTTTTAAAGTATCCGAACACGTTTGGAGCACTTTTTTTTAATAAAAACATGGTGTTTAAGGTATCCAACTACGTTCGAATGAAATATTTTGAAAAATTGGATTTTTTAAAAAACTATTTATGATTTTTAGATGTATTGTCAATTATAAACACTATAAATACAACTAAATTATTTGAAATATAATATATTTAGAAAAATAAGAAAATTGCTAGGAAATTTTAAGGAAATTTAACCAAAGTGGTTCACACTCTACTCAAAATTGTAATATAGCTATCCTGCTTTTCTTTGCACACAAGTTATAGACTATTATGATGAATGAAATGAGCCAAATTCTAAAAAAAATATTGAGATGCAAAGAAGTGATGGGTACAAACATACGTATATATGCATTTTTTTCATAAATTCATAGCTTCATTTTTCTAAAAATACCCATAAATAAAAAAAGTATTCTTCCAAGAATAAAACTTTTGGTTCATTTCATTGCCCATATTATTTCAAACACACGCTGAAATTTTTATGAGAATACCTCTGTTAGTTTTTGAGATATCATGTTAAAAGTTTAAGTATTTGTAAAAAAAATTAAAGACAAATTTTAATTGAGGGGAAAAAATAAGTGATCTTGGATGACAGGTCAGGCCATCCTTTTTCTATAAACACTTAACTGTTTTGAAAAGAGGAATGTCTGAACTACAAGAAATAACAAAAAAAAAAAAAAAAATGTGTTCGCCAGTGGTTTCGACGTAGTCGGATGCCTTAAGAAATTCAAAATTAGTAATAAGATGCCAATATTTGAACTTTTTGAAAATTGGAATTTAACAATATGAATTTAAGCAAAGTCTTATAAAACTTCAATTTGGCTGTACCGAAATTTATAATTCTCCTCCTAACAAAACTTATATTAAAATGAAGTACATAGTTTTCTCTAGGAAATGATCTACAATCTCATGATTCTAATAATAAATAAAAAAATTTACAGAAAGTCAAAGATTTATCATGAAATTTTAGTAAATTTGTGACAATATTATTCAAAAGATAGCTGTAAATTAAAAAAATAATATTCAATCGATATAAATTCTTTTACTTCATTCCCTAGAAAATAGTATAAAGACAAAATCCATAAAATTTCATAGTAATATGATAATTATATTTTGAGTTATTTGATTTGAAGTGAGCAAGAAATGAGTAAAAATCAGTTTTGAAAAAAATGTATTTAAAGTACGCAGTAAATTTTTTAAATAATAAATTATGGGCGTATCCCCCACATTTATAGCTAATACCTTCATGTTGAAAATTTCCTAATAATTTTCCTTTTTTTAATCCTTTTATTTTTTTTCTGGAAATTTCTTCATTTGGCAGTGAATGCCTCTAAGATTTATTTATTCTTTGTCGAGCTCAGCATATGCTCTGACCGAATTTGCACTAAAATACACTCCAACAACCTTAAGGATATTTAGTAATCCTATAAAATCTTCGTTAAAATGCATTACAGACACAAATACTCCTAATCTGAGGATTCAGAGCTCAACAAAGACATGTTTAGGTACAAATTTCCCTTAAAACTCTCAATAGCATTTTGTGTTTTCTGTGCAAAACATTTTCCGTATAACTTATATTTAACTTTTTCCGTATTAAAACACAAATGAATAAACTAAACTTGTGTTTTTACAAATTTTTGAAATGTTTTTGGCCCTTTAAATAGGTACTTCCGGTTATTTCTGTGTTCACTTCCGGATTATTCACCATAACGAAAATATTCATAACTTGACTTCATTAGCGTAAAGAAAAAAGTAGAACTGTTTTGAATAGCTCAACGACTGGTTTATCCGATAAAAGAATTTTTGAAAACGTCATTTTTAGGGAAAACCGACCATTTCAACGTGTTCGGATACCTTCAATAAGTATCAAATTCAGTAATTGTTTTAAATAAGGTTCAGTCTTTGCCCTTGCTGGGGAGGGCTCCGGATTCGAAACCCGATTCCACCTAAGGACCAATATCTGCATATATAGATGATCAAGTGACTTCATGGTATTTTGTAATTCTTATTCGAATGTTATAATCAGATGCCATCCTCATCGTCTGGCCACAATTCACAATCACAAAGTTATCTTAAAGTAGCCCTTTGGTTGCTTCAAAGCTGTATGTTAATAAAACTAAACTTATCTAAATTTGTAACCCACAGATGGAGTGTATTTCTATGTTCTTTCTGGGCTAACTGAACGTCATTTGGTCAGTCAATTAACTAATTCATTCATTCAATCAATTAAATCAATTGGCTAATCGAACCATCTAATAATAACCAACTGGGCCCTGCGACAAAGAGTGTATTCGAAGGTATTTTAATTGAAATCAAAGAACATTTTAATTTTCAAAACATTTTACTTGAAATCTCTCCGTTCTCTTAAATTCACCCATTAAAACCACTGTTGCACTGTTCTGATTGATGTATATAAAAGAGATAACTCAAAAAACTGAACGACGTAAAAAATTACGGATTTTTATATGTGATTTTGTTATTAAAATTGTGGGAGTGTGTTGAAAGGTAACTACCAGCATTTGTGTAAAAGGTATTAATTAATATTTAAGGGGACAAAATACAACTAAACGAATAGTTAACGCTTAAAAAGATACAGAGCATGAGCTGTACCTGTTACAGTCTCAACGCCGAATTCTCGTCTCCCATAATGTGGGCGAAGCATCACTTGATTAATGGCCAACATGGCTCCAGTCAGGATGCGATCTGAGTTGAGAGATTTTAAGCAGTTCCCACAAAATAATAAATCTGTGACAAATTTTAACTTATTTTAATATCGAATGGGCCCTATTTGCAAATGTTTTTTTAAAACTATATTATAACGCATTAAATGTCGGTATAAGGAAATCTGGTTCATAATTAGAAAAAAGAGGTACACCATGCTTATGTTGTCATCTCTTCATTTCGGAGAGTATTAAATACTTAAGTACTTATGGCTTTCAGCAGAATACTCCATGATAAACGAACTTATTTTCAATAAACTTAATATTTAACTTTCAACAATCTTAGAAATTATAGAATTAAATATTAGATGAAACAATGAAAATTATTTGAATGACATTGCAGAAATGAATTACATTATTTTAAAATTGAAAAGTTAATTTTAACAATTTAACAATTTTAAAGTTAATTTTTATAACATGTGAAAATTCAGGAAAAAAAAAAAACTGAATTGCTATTTAATTGGTATCCTTAATTTTTTTTTTAATTCTCAAACGATGTAAATATTACATTAGATTCGTGATATTTTTGACTGTTATTGTGGAGAGATGGGAAATTATTTGACCCTTCGAAATATATTCGTGTTAAATTTAGTAGTTATAAGTAAAATATTCTGGCTTGTAGTGCACCAATACACATACGCGCAAGCACGTATGAACATTTTGATTATTAGTAACAACTTTCTAATTTTTATTTTTTAATTTAATTTTTTTTAATTATTTATTTACCTGATTTTGATATATTTTGATTCTTTTCATTCAGTCTTCCAATTATATAGCGCAATGATTAAATCTAGAAAAACTTTAATTTTAATACCGAATTACAAGCATAGAATATTGATGGGTTTTCATATCTGTGCCTATACAACGCTTATGAAAAATTTAACTAATGCGTTAGGTGTCATAATTTAAAAAAAGTTATCTCCAAAACTTTATGGCATACTTTTTAATAAAGGTTAATTTGTGTTTTAAACGCGTTTTTCTGAACTCAATGAAATCAAAATTTGACACAAAGCTACAATTTCAGTCTCCAAATCACATATCTAAGTCATTGCGTTTATGATCTATCACATTTACATGCTTCTGAAAGTACAGACTGATGTTCTACGCTTTGCTGGATTTGGCTCATAATTTGATATGTATCTACAATATAAATGTTAAATCTGTGTATAGAATATTATTTATCCCCCTTTTCCCATGTTGTATTTGCCATGTTTCATTCATACAGCCAGACAAACAGACTTCCTCTGAATATATTTTCTTCAAAATTCAAAAGAAATATTCAAACATGTTATAAAGACCATGGACCGAATTTCATCTGTCTAGTCCAAAGCATTTTTGAGTTATTTTTTGTCACAGATAGACATTTATTTTCCTAACTAGCTAGATCTACAACGTGGAGATTCGATAAAATCTGGAGTTCGAAATTTTGATGACCTCTTTACTTTTTCTATATTTCGTATACGAGAAAATAAAAAAAAATAATAACAGACAGAACTCTACATTTTCATTACCGTTGAGTCATTCATCGACCTCGAGAGCATTTTAAATGAGAACAGAATTTATAAACAGTATTGAAACATGTGGCGGGAAAGGGCTTTCGAAACGTCAACATTCGAAAAACTCTGTGCGAGCCGGTGGATGTAAATAGCAGCTGATGCTTTTATGTTTACCTTTGTTCAGTGAATGATAACTGCGCCTGCGCAGAGCTCTCTCTCGGAACAGCGATCAATATGCTACGAACACATGAAGCCTTCTGCTAGTCAAAGCGTCTGTGAATATTATTTTTTTTTTTCAGAATACAACCATGGTGAGTTCATCTTTTTCAATAGCATGATTATTTTTAGTTTGAAATGTGAATTCCAAGTACTTCGTGTAACTGTAATGTTTTGCTATTGAATCTAATTGTTTTATTAAATGTTGATATATTTCAAGCTTCAATTTCCATTCCATCTTCTGAAAAAAAAATGCGTATCATCGTAATAAACGTCATGTTTTTATGATGCAGTTTGAAGGTTGGAAGTGTTTTGAAAAGATGACACTTTAATACTGTAAAAATTAAAGTGCTCAGAGATGAAATTTACTTTAGACTTACTTATCTTTTTTTCTGCTTATATTTGTAATTTATATATCATTTTCAAAATAATGTTCATGTTTTCCTTTTAGACTTTTCTCTTTTTGCTACATAATGTTATAGATCATTCTTTCTGAATGAAATTTTTATTTATTTTATTGCATTAAAATGCAAATAAATTTCGCCATTTTCTATTTTATTGTGAAACTATCTTTTTATGACTGTTATGACAATAAAAGCGAAGGTATATCTCTCTTTTGACGTTTCACAGAGTAGATGGTTGGCTCTTGAGCTTCTAAATTTGGCACAGATGTATTGTGAAAGATAGGAATGGGCATTTTGGAGCGAGAGGGTTTTTTATTTTTAAATTTCATTTAATTATATTGATGCAAAATGTTTGACGCTTTATATCGCTAATTTTCAGAAATAATATCACATCAAAATTATATTAAGATCAGAGTAAAAATTTAAAAATTTTATTTTTAATAATTTGTTGTGCGATTTTCTTCCTCTGAATTGTGACATTTAGAAAACAAATTTACGAAACATTGGCTAAAATATTTTCATTTGTTTTTCCTATAAAATATAAAACCGTTTTGGTGTGCAATTTTATTCCATTGCTGGTGATTTAAAATTCTGTTTCTTTTCATGTTCTTGGTTTGTTATAAAATTTTACTTTCTTAAAGACTTTTACTTTCTTCTTCTTCGTCAGAAGTTTTTTGGGGAATCTATCTATGACTTCGTTTAAAATGTTAAATATGTTTGATATGCTAAAAGATTATGCCGATTATTCTTGGTTTATCTTATTAAAATGTTTAAATCCATTAACATGTTATTAGACATGTTCATATAATGCAAATAAAATGTGCCATATTAGTGTGAACAATGATAAATGACACAAAATCACACGAATTCCACTCTATTAAACAAATTCATGTAACTAATGAGTTGAACGTGTACAAAGTAATAAAATAACGTTATTTAAATGTCTATCTCAGGTTGAAGTAAAAAATTACTTTTATAAATATACGATTTATAAAAATATTTTTTTATTTGACTCATGAATGAATTCCCGAATTAAATATAAAAGAATTAATTGCAATAGAGCATTAAGAATATATTAGGGAAGCCAATTGGCTGTCAAAAACGAATTGTTAACATTGAAGGAATAACATTCTACTGTTCTAGCTATGATTGAAAAAGAACGACTGCTAATCTGACTATAAGGACATTATTTTGACTTTAAATTTTAATTAATTGAAATCAAGCATTTAGAATATTCTTGAGAAACCAAATGGTTGCTAAAAGCTCTGAGGGAATAATACTCTTCTTCTACTTTGGTTGGAAAAGAATAACGTTGATTTGACTACAAGACTTTTATTTTTGCTTTAAATTTAAATTAAATTTCTTAACGCAACAAAAGTTAATGGAAATTGTGCATTCAGGGCTAAATTTAGCCATTTTGATCCATAAACTGATAAATTTAGTTTCACATTTCAAAACATTTTTAACCATATACTCAGTTTAAGAATTTAATTTGCATTTAAAAATGAATTTAAATTAAGAATTTAATTCTATTTTATTGTAATTTTTTATGATTTCTGACTCCAAAGGCAGTCTTGTGTGACAGACGCTTGCTGTTTATAAATATTTTAAAAACCGAATGAATGCATTGAAATAGATACGAACATGACATATTGCATATGGCAAAGTAATAATTTTATATTAATATTTTACAATTCTTGGAATATGTATTTTTTGCATATTTATTTATATAATCATTAGGCTACTCATATTTTTTAAATGACACGCTGACCTCTTTAGTCAACCGATCTTAGGGAGCCTGTTTAAATTTCATTGTTACATAATAGACATGTTGTCTTTGTTATGAGCTATCTTGATTATTAGTATTTAAAAATACCTAATGTATTAAATCATGTTATACATTTTAATTGCGTTACTACCGCAATAAGTGATGAAGTTAAAAATTTTAACAGTTACTTTTCGCTTCTGAATTTTGTACTGACCAGGAATATGTTTATATGTAAGACAATTTTTAATTTTTTTCTGTTTAAAATAATTCAAAAATTTCAATTGGTTTGAAGAGAAAAAATTTATTATTTTCAAATGAAAATTATAAAAAAAAATATCCAAGAAGTATTTGACTGCTGAAAATATTTACACAGAACCAACTTAAACACGAATATGAATACTTCATACTGAATAATTCATTAAGAAAGTCGCGGCTGTGTCAGCACAAAGAGAGAAAGCTCTAAAGTAAATCATTCATCTGAGACGATCAGCTTTGCAAGCTAAATCTTACAGTAATTCCGCAATATTCTATTAAATTTATTCTAATTTATAATAATAAATTGATCTATGGACAGAAACGATATAATTTTTCATTTTTCTATTATTCGTGTTGGCATAATTGCTTTTTCCCGTTAAAATGTAAATTTACGAAATCAAAATTTCGTTTTTTTTTTCTTTTGCCTCAAGCTCTTGCTCACAAAAGTCATCTAAATATCTTCGTTTAACTACCGCAGTATTTTGACATTCATTAATACAAATATTCTGGCAATCAAGCCATATATCTTCTCATAATAATAATAACACTGGATTTGAATCTGGACTTTACACGATTGGTATGAAGCCTTGATACATGGCTTGACTCGATACATAGATTTACGCTCTTTGTGCTACATAATGCTTAATAAATACTTGGTGATACCATCATCTTATAAATTCTATCGTTATTTAGAGCTAAATTAAAATAAATAAAAATAACCACAATACAATCTTGAGATTTCAGTCTTATTTTGACGACGCTTTATTTGCACTGAAAAAAGGATACATCCTTTTACAGAATTCAACACTGTTGCCATACAATAAAAATAATACAATTTTTCCATTCAAAGAATAAACTATGAATAATAAAATGAAATAATAATCATAATCAGTCATGACAACTTCAGAACTGAATACTTTGGAAGAACCAAGAATTTAGTTATTCCGATCTAATAATTTTCATCAGGAGAGTTTTGGCTTATTAAAAATTATTTTTCTAAGAATACAGTTGACTACAATGATGTTTGTTGCAAAGGGAAACTGAGTTGATAAAGAATTTGAATCCGTTGCGATGTTAAAAAAATACACTTATATATACTAATTAGAAGTTTGCATTAATTTTTGAGACGGAAATGAGATGTTTTGAAAAAACAGTCATGAGAAATTATTTAAGACCGACGTAAAAAGTGTGATTCAAAGGTGACACATTACCTAGGACGATGATGCAAGGTTTCTGTTGAAGATTTATATTTATTACATTACATTCTATTGCAGATAAAATTTACATTTTTTTCAACGATATTGCTCATCCAATTTAGTTTTTCAATGACATATTCATAAGAAACGTCCGTGATGCATTGGATGTTATTGGTCTTCAGTGGTTGCATTATAACACGAGTAATTTTTTTAAAAAATTGTTTATTATTATATTTGATTATTTACATGTTTTTTTTTAAGTTTCTAATATAATTTAATTCTCTTTTAAAATAGAATTCAGTTTCCAACTAAAATTCTTGGTAATATTCCGTTGTAGCAAATTTTAAAATTTATGCGATTTAAACAGCCGAGTTATAATTCACATTCAATATATTAAACGAATTTCAAACAACGTCTGAGATTATCATGAGAAAGTTGTCAATAATGTACTGGTAAACCGGATGTGTAAATAAACAAAATGCCGAACGAAGATAGAAAAAAGTGGTATTACTTCGCACGAAGAATGTCGTAATACTCCCATGATGACAAACCATAAATTTGGTTTTATTAAGAAAACCCTAGTTTTATGATGAGCGGTACTACAGCAAAAATAAATAAATAAATAAATAAAATTCACTGCTGATTTTCTTAATTGATTCATATTTTGTTGTAAATACTTTATTTGTAGTAATAATCTAACTAAATATTCTGATTCTATTAAGGAAATTCATTTAAGGAAACTGGAAATATTAGAATTTAAATGTTAATTACTGAATTAGAATTAAATGATTAAAAATCTCATCAGTTATTCCAGAAATTATGATCCATGGCCACTTCAAATGTTTTTGAATATTTTATTAAATAATTAAAATTTGGAAAATCACCAAAATTTATCAAAATATTTTAATATCGATAAAAAAAAGCTTTTGATAGTATTGTAATTATGATTGATTAAATTAATGCCAAAATTTGCAGTAAAATTAATAAAACAATTCTTCTAACGAATTTTTGGATCGAATTAAAAGTTTAAACCAACAATGTATTGAATTGCGTGTTCGTTCTGAGGCAAAAACTAGAACACGGAATAGTTATTCATTTCGTAATTCATTACGAAATAAAGTGGGCTTTTTCACTCTCGATTTGGGGCTGAATTTTTTTTACTTTTTTTCTTAATTTTTTTTACTTTTTTTCTTAATTTTTTTTTCTTTATTCTTTTATTCTTGAAGTTGGATACCAAAACCAGACGATAATCAAGAACACTATATGCTGTAGGTTCAGCAATTAATTCTAGATTCTTGAAAATTATGTTTATCGCCCATGACAGGTGATAAAATTTTCGTTTTCTCTTAGATGGTAGAACTTATTTCTATAATAATTGTTATGTAATTCTTACAAGTTTTCAAAATTAAAAAAAAAATCGAATACTTAAAATGTAAACTGTATTTTGCTGACCACCCGGAAATTCAACTGCAAACTGTTGCATTTATGGCACAGAATGATCAATCTTTCATTTAAATGCCTCAAGCAATATTTTAGAGGAAGGGGATTTACAATTTATGAAATATATTAGTCCTTTATCTTTCCAGAGACAAGAAAAAAGCATTTCAACAAATTCTTCAACTTAATTTTGGGTTAAAATGTTCAAATTATGTATATTTCAATATATATGCGATAAAAATAATATTGCAGTTGATATTTTATCCAGAATAAATGAAGTTCCATCAATGGATTATAAACAATAGCGAATTAGCAGGCTCAAAGAATTGAAAAAGTTGATAAATTATTACTTTCTTTAATTCTAAAAGTGTAAAAGTGTTTACGAAATATTTATGTTTAAGAATGTGACCTCTTTATTCATTACTAGAATTCTTAAACATTTTCATCACTTTTTTAAAATTCTTAATTTCCGGATGAATTATATATTTTTTAAATAAGTCTAAAAATATTTCAGTGCTATCATTTTATCAGCAAAAAAATGAGGAGAAAATAAATTCAATTAATAATCCATCATCTTGGAGACGAAACATTTATTATCATGTTACACACACAAAACAAGCACAAAATAACATCAAAAATAAATCAAAAGCTTCTCAAAATTAAGTTTGGATTTCATCCGAAGACCATCAGTTTCATCATGCTTTCCTTAGTAGGTCTCGGTATCAACTGAAGTTAGGTGGCGCTGCTGTCGGATTCCAAAGTTCCAAGATGGGAGGAGTTTGTGACAAATGCCTTTATTAGTGAAAATAACGAAGCTATTTGATATTATCATAAATAGCTTTGAAACCATCTAAATTTTATTTAATGTTTTTCTAAGTGTAACATTTAACCCTTTGCACTCGAATGCTGCCTTTCACTCACCATTCAAAACGGTGCATTATTTATTTATTTTTCAATTTTGTTTGTTGAAAATACCCACAGAATGGTCAAAAGACGTAGATTCATTTTTTTGGAGAAATTGAACTTAACATAGTTATACATTGTGGGGGAATGCATCATTATGATCTGTGCAGTGGAAGCAAGAGGATGTATATTTTTGAGAACATTTCTTTACTTCACGCTTCACACAAAACAAAAACAAACACGAGACATTATATTAACGCGCACACCTCACAGAACAGCATCTTATTTCATTATAACAGAAATCGCAATGCACTATGGGATGGGAACCTAATCAGGTACCGCCATCTATTATTCAAAAGAGAAAACAGAGCAACGCAACTGCTAGAATACTATATACTTATTTTTTTGGAATAGTAAATAAGACTTTGCCTTAATTGAATGCATTATGCATGGAACGACTTTTCCGAGTGCAAAGGGTTAAGTTGTTATTGAATGAGTTCCTGCAGAGATACATTATTTCGGTTCATCCAAATTTCGAATTTTGCAGCTACGTAATCAATTTAATGAAATGCTATTCATGTTATTATGCCTGAGGGAAGCTATACAATGGAATCCAATTGTATAAATGCAGTAAATAATGGACCTAAGTAGATGTTGATAATGTACTTGTTGGACTTTAACGAAGAATGTTCAGTATCAACCATGTGTAGCTTTTTCAATTTAAATTATTATTTTTGAGCACCATCACCTTTATATGCTGTCATTTAGATTTAAAAGAAACTACTAACTAATTAAAAAACCTATTCATATAATATATCAAAACATATTTATATTGAAATCATAATATTAAAAATTTCTGAAATGAATTTCAAAAATTCACTTTATTATTTTCTTTTTCAGGACGAAGTCATACCGTATCAGAAAGAATGGTTGGCGTCTGCAGGATTTTTTGTCTTTTGCTACGTGATGTTGGGGTTCTGCTTGCTCTTCAAAACGGCCGTGGAGATCTATCGCAGCCACGCATTTTTCAAGCCGTGCACTTTGCCCGGAGTCCGGACCAATCATTTGGTGTTTTATTTATTTGCCTTGCTCTCTATGTACAAGCAGAGCAGACCCAACTGTCCTGCTTTGACGTGTAAGTGCGGTTTTACAGGACATAGTTCATTTTTTGGCACGTCTTCATGAAATGAACTTCTTCTTCTTGTATACAGTGGAGGCGGGGTGATTGGCTGTATACAAGAAAAAGAAGTTCATCTTTGGCAATCGAATGATCGCAATAAGTTTCACTGTATGGAAAAAGAAGGCGGTAACAGCAATTTAAAAAATGTCATGCAAAAAAATGAAGAATATTCTTTTAAAGTTGGAATTTTTTAAAATTTACTCATCACGATGATGTCGTGTTCGTGTTTCCACGGAAAGTGGGTGCAGTAGCTTCTGAGGGTAAAGAACCCTGAGCACCCAGAGGACAGAAGTCTGATTTCTAGCTCAAATGAAGGTGACACACACACATTCGCTTGCTCAACCCCTTTTTAAAGGGGAGCACATTCACACTACTCACAGAACACAAAAGCACAGCCATGCCCGAACCGGGACGCCCAGATCACGGTGAAGACACGCTACCCCTGTGCCAGGACGCCGGCTTTAATGAGGTGTTGTAAGTCGGACGCTCTATCCGTTGAGCCATGCGTTCTCCAATTTAAGTTATAATGATATTCGATATTTTATTTTATAGTTCTTTTTGATATATTTAACTTTTTATTTAAAAATATTATTCTCAGAATAATGGTTTTTAAAAATAACTAATGACTCATAGTTAATGTGAAAAACTGGTATTCAATCTTAAGCGACTAGTTTTCAATCTAGTATTTTATATTAACGTGAAAAACTAGTATTCAATCTAATAAGTATTAAATCTCCCCCCCCCTCCTTCTTAATCGTTATCCGGAACACGCCCGAGTTCATACCTATTTTTCTATCATCAACTAAAATCAATGAAATTGCTTTTATGTATTTTTACATGAAAATAACATTTTGATTGAAATATTGTACGCATGTTCTTATTTTTAAGAGAAAATAGCGATTTTACTCTGCGAAATGACTGATTTTACTAGTTTTTCGTCTTCTGTTTTAGTGCTTCATTTTGTTTTTGCGACAAGTTTCCTTTCGCTTTTAAAAAAGTCATTCTATTTTTCAATGAATACTGACAATTATCGATTTTAATGGGGTTATTTCTTTCTGTTTCAGTGCTTCTCCAAGGATTAAGTGGCATCTGTCGAGTCTTTCGCCATGAAAAATTGTTCCGAATTTACCTCCTGTTCAAGCCAGCCGTCTTCTTCTGCAAGCCGGAATCCGTAGAGGTGAGGGCGAATTTCTTTTTAAGTCACGAAGATTAAAGGACTTCTCTAGGTTTCCATTTTGAAGTCTAAGAGGAAGAAATCTTAAAAAACTTATGTTTTTGCTTATAATAAATGACACAGTAGTTTTAACATCCTTCAACTAAATTTAGTTGAACACATCTCTTTTTAACTTAAAAATATTTCCATTCGCCATTATTTTATTAAATTTCCAGAGTTTATTTAATTTAATTTTTACACTTTTAGCTATCTCCTTATTTACAGAAAGCCCCATCCAATGCTGATAATTCATTTAAATTTTCCAATGTTCGTATTATCAATGATTGATTTGCATTTCTTGATGATTGATTAACATTTGCGATTGAAACATTTAATTTCATTTATTTAACCACGTCTAAAATCTTGTTAATTAACTTAACCAACTTAATCAATTTTTGTATACAATTATGTATGTTATAAAATTTTTCAGTGACATAAAATTCTACATGAAATATTTTCATACCTCATACAATAATGAAATGTTATAATTTTTAATTAATCAAATTAATGAACAAGTGCAATTATTTATATAGTTTGACCACTCACTTTGTTTAGTGAACCTCCATTCCGAAACTATTTTAATACACTATAACTGAAAAAATGATCTGTTAAATGTTTAATTACAGCGCTTCAGATAAAATAAGTATGATGATGTATTGATACCAACATTTTTTTTGCCGAATTTGATCTCAAATTCGATTAGAATCTACAAGAGGCTAAAACTGGCATTTACTGATTCGGATGCTAAAACTGCAGAATCGAAAGAGTTCGATGCTGTCCGTCTGTCAGTTTGTACTTTCTCATGGTTGTAAACCAATATTTGAATAAAGAAATTACTTAAATAAATGGAATTTTGCACTAGATCTTGTGTATAGAACTGTGATCATGTTTTAGATTTTGGTTTTAACCAATCGGGAAGAAAAGCATCCAAAATATATGTTCGATTCTCTTTATTTGTGTCTCAACCGCATGCCAGGGATTCATCGACTCAATAAACGCCAAAGTTCTATTTTTCGTTACTATTGTTTCCCAATGCCACGTAAGAGATTACCAAATGTCCAGAATTTTATGCGTACGTGGGAAAAGTGATCTCTTTTATCTGATTATATGAGAGAAAATTCGGAGGATACCATCCCCCCTAACTTCCTCAGCTCATAAACGACTTCCTCATAAGCTCTGACAATAAAATAAAGTTTTCGGTAGTTTCGTTTTTCGATAAAACTGTCAAAGATAGACGCCCGAAGAATTTATTACTCTTTTTTGAAAAAAAAAAAAAAAAAAAGGGTTGCGTCTGTATTTTTAAAACATTTTCCTAAAACGATTTTTCCTTCTTGCATACCATGTACTCGTGATGATGATGTCTTGTCCGCGTTGCCACGGAAAGGGGGTGCAGTACCTTCTGAAGGTAAAGATCCCTGAGCACCCAGAGGGCAGAAGTCTGACTTGTAGCTCAAATGAAGGCGACACACACATTCGCGTGCGCAACCCCTTTTTCACAGGGGCACATTCACATGCCTCACAGACAGAACACAGAATAACAACCATGCCCGGACCGGGACTCGAACCCGGGACGCCCAGACACACTACCCCTATGCCAGGAAGCCGGCTGCTCTATCCATCTCTGTGACTGCTGTTCGACTTCTGACATTAATTGGTTAGGGATTTTAATATTGGATAAAACAAAGCCGAAGGAAATGAGCCTTTTGAAGTTCAGATTTGGAAATGGATTTGAGTAATTAAACTGAATATCACGCAATAACTGAAAACTTTACTGAACTGTGTCGAGTTATAGTTTGTTTGTGATAACAAGATTCTGAAAAATAATAATAAAAGTATTTATAAAAAATAAAAAAAACTGGAAACGAAGACAGAAAAAGTGAGAGGGAACATGTATAAGATGAAAATATTTTAATACATTTTTTCAGAATCCCTAACATTAGAAATCAATACCAACTAATGATATCACTCGTTGACTTTTTTTTTTCCAAATCGCTTGACAGGTGGTGCTGAGCAGTTCGACGCTGATCGACAAAGGCAGAGAGTACCATCTCCTGGCGCCGTGGCTGGGCACCGGGCTCCTGACCAGGTCTGTAGTAGAGGCCTTTCAATTTTCCTGTCTCTGTTATTTATGATTTGTGTGCGCGTCTTTAAATAATCTGCACCATGAAAATTTATAAATTTATGTATATATTTATATATAATTTTTATTTATTATTTATTCTATTTAATTTATATATATATATATATATGTATATATATATATAAAATTTATTTATATATTATAATTATATTATTAATTAAAAATATAATTTTATATTTGTAAAATTATGCTATGAATATTATAATTTATAAAAATTTATAATATTCCAAATGTATAAAAGCATTGGCTATTATCCACTAACTTGGTGTATATGTACGAAAAACCATCAGTTAATGTCAAATAAAAAATATACATTAAACCTCAACTAAAAGCGATACATTTAAAAGTATAAGCATATGCGATTAATATACAACATAAATACAATTTAATAGCAAAATTACACTACTAACGTAAAAACAATTTATTTACATTGTATACCCAAAATAAAACAAAACAGCAAATCAAGTCCGGTCAAGTCCATTTTATTGATGGATCGAGACGGAGATAAATACAACAATATTACACACGTCATTTTTAAACTTTTCATTTAAATTCAATGCCAGTTGTCACAACGCACATGTCTGACTTTCCTACGCCAGTTGGGGGTAAAATAATGCGAGTTAGAAATTTTTCATTTCCTTTATTCTGTTTTGTTTTAATTGAAAAGTACTTCAGAATGAGTCCGAAAGATCGATTCATTAACAGCATTTGATTTTAAATGCATCAAACGCTAAAAAAATAAACAGAATCGTTTCAAATTATTTGTCGAAATTCTGCTGAGACTAACCTGATTACTGTTGGGGAAACAAAACTGGAGCCTTACTCATCTTTGGCTGGATTTGGCCTCAGAGTTTTGGCGCGAAAGGTAGTTTTTAATGAATAAAAAATGAACCGGAATAAAAAGTAGCCCATGTTCTATTTCTGAGTGTAATCTCTCTTTGTGCTAAATTTCATCCCATTTGGTTCTGCCGTTCTTGCGTGATGTAGTCACAAACATCCATCCAAACTTTCACATTTATACTGTTACTATAGATTATCACTTTAATTACAGACCTTTGCGTTTGTTCGAGGATTTCGGAACGGATAATACAGAGAAGGAAGAACCTGCGCTTCGTTTTGAAAATTAAAAAGATTTATAAAATGAGCTGCAAAAATGTTAAGGTAGCTTAAAAATGCAAAAATTATGTGCAAACGTTTCAATATCTCCAAAATCCTTTTATTAATACAGGAATTTCAATAATTTATTATTCTAATTCTTTTTATTAAATACTCTCTTACTTTTAGTACTGATTTTAGATTAGAAAATGGGATAAAAATGATAATAACTTGGATTGAAAAAATGAATTCATTTTTAGTTTAACTCATTTATCAATAAGCAAATAAATTACTTTGACATTAATTGTTATACTAAAATATTAAATTATGATAATTTTTTAGCTTGGTAGCTGAAAGTTTAAACCATTTAATTGAATAAAAATATTTTATTTTCTATCCCGAAGTTGCTCACACAATGAAAAAGGAATACATCTCCTTTTCAATAACTTTCATCCGTCTTCATATTTTTATTCCTGGATCCTTTAACAGAACAATTCATTTCTGTTATTGGAATCAGTAACGTGGATTAATTTTCTAATTAACATGGATCAACGTAACCCTCTCGGATTTCCGTCTTTCCAGCGCGGGTCCGAAGTGGAGGTTCCGGCGGAAGTTGCTCACCCCCACCTTCCACTTCACCATCCTGGAGGACTTCATCCCCGTCTTCCACGAACAGTCGAGTGTGCTTCTCTCGAAACTGAAGCGCTTGGACCGAGAACCCTGGGTGGACGTCGTGCCCCTGATGACCTCCTGCACCCTGGACATCATTTGCCGTGAGTATCGGACGGGGTAAAGTTGGGCAAAAGTCCATGTGAAAAGTCAGTCATCATTTTTAGCAGGCTTTCTAGAAAACTAACCCTTTTCTTAAGCTTCAAATTATATATATGTAGGAATTGGATGGGACAGAATGCCCATTCAACCACATTAAGATCAGTGCCCAAGGTCACTGATTGAAGGAAAAGAAGCTTTTGAATAAGAAAGAAATTTATTTACAGCAAAGAATAAGGAAAAGACATTAACAATTATGACAGGACAGGCTATTTACAATAGAGAAAAAAGAATCACTTATAGATGCCACCAAGGATGAAGCCTAATTACGTGTTACATGCCGAAACTACGTTGCGTATTAAAGATTCATATTCGGAGCAAAATGACCCTCTCTGTCTCCGTCTGCCGAGCGAATGCGTAGTTCACTTTTGTCTCAAACTTGACGTCACACGTCTTAGACTTTGGTTCAGCGGTATCCATGGTGACTTCTATTACTACAAATTACAACTAAATATGGAATAGTAATTGTCGCTGATTAAATCTCTACATATATAAATTTCTGTAGATTGCAGAGCATCTTAAAAATCAAAACATGACTCCACGCGTTACAGAATTCCATCGGTTTCGTTTACTTCACTTCACATCACGATTTACAAACTATTACCAGATTTCAAACGGTTTACAACTGATCATCAGTTATTATACAAAATAATATTAATAAAATATGTTTATCAAAGAGAAAATTCGTTTGCTTTTACTTTTAATAATATTTTAACAGAAATAAAAATTGTTGCAGTTATAAAATGTCTGAAAAGGAATCGTCAGTTAAGTGTCTGTTAACAGATTATGACATTTACCGAACAATTATTTGTCGAGAGTAACGGACAGGGAAAAGTTGGACAAAAGTCACTGTGCATGTCATCTTCACTACGCATTCTTTACGTTTTAAAGATCTTTTAGTAAAGGAAAAATGCATTATCCTCTGACATTCAGTTATTATAATGCATGATGATAATAGTGTTTATAATTTTGGTAGACAAAATTCTTTTAGTTTTTACTTAGTGTGGCAATAACGACTTAGAAATAATGTGGAACTAGAATTAAGAAATGAAAATTGACTCGCCTCATTCCGAAGGTTTATTTGAGTCTGACGCGAAGAAAGCAGACCTTAAAGACTTTTTTAACCATTTTAAAGTAACTATTTAAGACTGGAGCGAATTATACGAATACAGAATGGACGACTCAATTGAATACCATAGAATCCATCGGAAACATGAATAAGAAACATTAATAGACAGAAAATAATTATAATAAAAAAAAACTAGTCCTTTTTTTTTTGCTGCCTTTTCATTGGAGCCACTCCTGTCTGGCCGGATGAGTCAACACTTAGCGATTCTGAGGTATTAAAAACAGTGGTGAATTTTGATATATATATATATATATATATCAATTTAATTGAAGTTTTAACATTTTGATTCATTATCTTAAGGCTTAGACAATGGTTTGAAGAAGTTTGTCATTTTCTCTTGCTTGGCAGTTTTTAAAAGTTCCTTCAATTCAGACTGATACGCAGCAGTTGCAGTAAATTGCCTCTAAAAAAAGACTTCGTTCCATAGACATTCATAAAGAAATCGTTAAGCTCATTTGCCATTCACTAAGATTTTTCAAATGAAATGTCACGTTTCCATTGCTTGTTGAAGCCTCTTCTTCAATGGGCTGTGAATTTAACATTTCCTCCAAGTCGGTTTCAGTCTGATCTTCATCCTGTGATTCAAGCCATTCCTGAATGTCACTTGATTCTATTTGTTCGAACCCATCTCGTCCTATTCCATCCGCGATTTCGGTTATGTTTGCAGTTTACATTTAGTACTTTAGGCAAAGTTGTAATAAGATCCATTTTACTTTTTTTATTAGTTTATTTGACAGCATTTACAAAAGATATTGGGTTGGATATCTATTGGAATCCTTTTATTATTATATATGAACTTATTAGATCGGCAAATAAAGAGATTTTTAGCCGCGAATATAGAAATTGGGTCGCATTTTTTTAACCAGCGAATAGTGAAAACGCGAATGAAGGAAGCGCGAATAAAGAGCTTTTACTGTATTGAAAAAATATTACACCTACAATGACTTGATTTGAAATTGGGCAGCGCTTAAATATGAGTGGATTACTGACTGAGAAGGTAAATAAGCGATGATAAGTAGATTACTGATTTAGAAGATAAATAAGTCATGATCAATGGATTACTGACTGAAAAGATAGATAAGTCATGATCAGTGGATTACTGACTGAGAAGATAAATAAGCAGTTCAATCCCCTGGAAAAGAGATTACCCTGTAAAAGGAAAACAAGAAGTCTTTGCATCCTAACAAAATTATTTATTTTATATCGGACGTGTATCGTGGACCAGGGTAGCCTGGCTGATAGGTCGTTGGATGTGACTCCCCGTGAATGTGGTGGCTGGAGCACGTATGAATCTGACGGGGCCACAAAATCGTCCGAGTCCAGACAGTACCGTGATCGTTCTGATTCAGGTTTAAATTATGATCTGTGAATGTGACCATGAAATGCATCAATGAAGTTCGCTCTTGAAAAAGAATAGTGATACATGAGTAGCCAAGTCATAATCTTGGCCCCTAGATGGCGCTACTGAAGCAAGAGACGCTCTCTTGACTTAAAATCGCTGATTTCGTTGGCGGGTTTGTCTATTACAAGTGCCATAAGAAACAATAAGTATGTGGTGGGTGAAAGTAGTTTACATTTTGAAGACATTCATTTGATAGTAGAAGTTAATTTCACATTTCACACCATTTTAATTCTATCACTATATTAATAATTGATCTTAATTTATTATTTCTATTTTAATAATTTTGTGTAATACATATATATACATATTTAAAAGTATTATTTTACTAACAGAAAAATAATAATGGAATATAAATTCTATACAAAGTAGCGAAAAGGATTTACTACAAACAATACCATTTTTATCAAAAAGATCCAATAAAAATCTTAATATTTCTTTGTTAGTACATACGACCTACTATCTACGTGTCAATTTGATAGCTGTAGCTCTATATCATCTTTGTCTAGATCTCTCCGTAAACTAAAGCAATTTTTGCGTCAGTCACTTTTGTGTGTTAAGCTAAATAATATCTAGCCCTTTAACATCCAAAAGTCCTTTGCATAGCTTTTAGAAAGGATATTCTGTTGGCTAAAGATATTATACGGTATTTCTATGAATCTGTTTCATACTCTGAATGTAGCACGATTTAGTGATAATATCATAATAATGTTGTTGGAACTTTTTATGCTGATGAGGTGAATATACAGCATAAACGTGTAATTTCATATATTGATCATTTCATGTATTTGATTCGTAATTTTTATATTACAATATTTCAACTCACATGCGCCAATCAATAAATCGAATTTATATCACGTTCGACTATATTATTAAAATCTTCGTTTTTTGCATTCGCATGATAGTTGGTTTGCATCTCATGAAAAATCATGATGAATAGTTTTTAACAATATTATTTTTATTTGATTATTTCTCACATACTTGCTACTCAGAGAATATGTCCATCTGCCATATTTGAAATAAACACTTCCATTCTCTCTGATTTTAAGTCTTTTTTTCTCTCATTTCAGAAACGGCCATGGGCGTCTCCATCAACGCTCAAGGGGACGACAACGATGACTATGTGAAGGCTGTACACGAGTCAGTACGACTAACTAGCCAATATTGAATATTTTAAATGTTATTTATACCCAACCGGTTATGAGTGGATGCTAATACTTATAAATAAAAATGGATGTAGTTATATATGTAAACATGGTTTAGCAGTTGCTTGGCCCAGGTAGCACAATCTGTTGCACTATATTGTACAATATTGTATGAAATTAAGCAATAATCTGCAAAATTAAACAATATTGCGAATATTGATCAATGTCCTACAGTATTGTACGATATTTTTTTGCTATTAGGGTTCAGTTAGCACAGTCTATTGCACTATATTGTGCAATATTGTATGAAATTACGCAATAAACCACAAAATTAAACAATATTGCGAATATTGATCAATGTCCTACAATATTGTAAATATCTGTGTGCTACTAGGGGCCCGAATAGAAGAAAATTTTAAAATAATAAAACTGTTTTATTTCATCACGGGAGGCTTAATTTTCATACAAAAATATGAACGGCAAGAAATAAATCGGTTTTACGCTATACAAGAGCGAAATTTCTTCCTACGGTAATTTTACTATGAGATTTTGATACGGATTTCTTTGACAGTGTAGTCTTAGGAAAGGGAAATTTAGGTATCTTAACATTAAAGATTTCAGACTTCTCTTGTAGTGTGAGGACATGCTGAAGTGAGTAGTTTTCTAGAGCATATGTTGATTAAATTAAATAAAAAATGGGAATAGGAGATAAAAAAATAAGAGAATATTTTAGAAGGAAGTTAATTTGTAGTTATGATTGTTATGGCTATGATCATGATGAATGGTCAAATTATGATGAAAATTCGGAAATCAATTCGGATTTAAATTAGACAAAGTGTGATATATATATATATATATATATATATATATA
>JAPMOQ010029997.1:495468-574253 GCA_026543055.1 Argiope trifasciata
TTCGATATTTTTCCGCGCATTTCGTGCTAACACATCTCTTAGAAAAGCGTACTCAAACCACATATCGGCTAGCAAAGCCCTTTATCATTATATATTGAATTTCTAAAAATTAATTATAAAAATTTGTCGATGTTTTTAGTTGATGCCCGAATTGAAATATCGACTTCATCTATTTGCTGAATTATCTGTTCCATTTTACGGAATGATAGGCAATATCTTATGACATGAATTCGAATTTTTGTACAGTTGGCTTATGTTCATTGAGTATGAAATAGTGAAAAAAAATCTTGAACAATTTCATTTACTTTTATTTTAATTTTCAAATTCAGTGTTGATTGGTATCCAAGTTAAGTACAGGGTGGCCATAATTAAACTGACGGTGCTCTGTGGCGCGATCTATTTGCGAGGATGACGCCACATTTTGTAATAAAAGGAAATTTTATTTCCGTATTGATTTGCATTTGTTAGCACTCTATTTTCTATTACACAGCGCCACATATTCCCCCAGCGGTGACTTTTGGAATTACTTTTTTTTTCACGGAATAATTCGTCTCCCGTCTTGTTTAATATTCCTACAAAAGTAAAATTATGGCCACCCTGTATAACATTTTGGGTTTTTCTGAATTTATGACATTGCAAGTTACATTCAAGGAAACATGCAAGTATAATGCGTTCGATAAATTGTTTCATCGTTTTTTTCTTCTTCTTTAGAATCGGAAATGCGTTCATGCACCGCGTGCTTCGTCCGTGGCTCTATCCAGACATCATTTTCAACTGCACAGCTTTTGGACGAAGATTTAGAGTCAATCTTCAAAAAGTGCAAGGCTTCACTAGAAAAGTATTTACAACCAATAAAACTGTTACTCTCTTCGAAAAAATTCCTTAATACTTTTATTTGAATACTTTGGTTTTGCTATGTCTTGGTACATAAGTTTTTTGATGAGGGCTCAGTAATAATAGTAGATGTAGTAGTCCGATGAAGATAGCTTCTGTTATAGAAATGGACTTCCCCATAGCTTTATAACAGCATCGTCCATATTAAAGGTTTAGAATTTTATTTTGGCTGGAAATATTATTTGCACAATCATCTGTAATTATTCGTTAATATTGTTGTCCTCATGAATATAGTTAGTAGTTCCTATTTTTGTAATTGAATCATAAAATTTATGTTAGCTTTACATTAAAAATGCTTATTTTGTGATTCAGTTACTTCTATTATTAACTTTAATTATTATTCTATTATTATTAATTTCTATTATTAATTAACTAATTAACCAGAAAATTTTCGATATAATTACGAAAAATGGAATAAACACCAGATATTGAGAGAAGTGTCACCAAACTCTTCAAAAGTTAAAGTATGATGATAAATTTTATTTGTTCACCCCGGTGTTTGTGAAATTTTAATCCGAGTATTGCCTGCTATTATCCATCTTAGATTTTTTTAAATTAAGCTTTGTTGCTGTTGCATTACTCAATGCCCGATTAGGTACCCATCCCATAGTGCATTGCGATTGTAAAGAGAATGAGATGAGATGCTGTTCTGTTAATGTGTGCGCTTTTTAATGCAATATCTTGAATGAAATGTAATTGTGGTGAGTCTGACGCAGCAACACAAAGTCGTCAGACTCATTTGACGCAGCAGCAACTCTCATACGCTAGCCATAATGCTTGGCGCAATAAAATCGTTTGTCTCTCTACAGACTCACTGGTAGGGGAGTATGGTGGTGACATCTTAATAAGCCAGTAACTGCCACTAGACATTAGTGGTCACTTTTGTATAGAGGATAAGTTACTCGGCTGCAAATTGGAAGAAAACGAGTTCGATCCTTGGCGGAATTCACCCTACACATTGGCACAATTCCAGTCAATACTATCGCCAAATTGCTGCCCTCGGATAATCAACACACTTTTCGGTGGCCATAACGCTTGGTGCTCTCCTGCAGAATCACTGGGTGGGGAGTATTGTGGTGGTATCTTAATAAGCCAGCAACAGCCACTTACCATTGGTGATCACTTTTGTATTGCAAATATGTTACGCGACTGCAAATCGTAAGGTAGGCCAAAGTAATCATTAAATAAATGTCCCCCAAAAATACGTCTTATTGCTTCCATTGCATGATAATGATGATCGCCGATCCACCACGACTGCAATCAAATGATTGTCACAATTATTCAACAGGTGATCAGAGACAAAAAAGCCGAAATGATTGCCGGTGGCAAACTGGGCCCCGGTGCCCCAAAAGCCCCGGACGGAAGCCCCATGCAGAGGAAGAGGCGCAGGGCGTTTCTGGAACTGCTGCTGGAACATCACCTGAAAGATCCCTCGTTCTCGGAAGAGGACATCAGGGAAGAAGTGGACACCTTCATGTTCGAAGTAAGAGGGTTCGATTTATTTAAGAATCTTATTTATATCTTATGAACTTCTTGTTGAGATTTCGGACATATACCCGATTCTCCTTACCTAAAATGAAACTATCACACTAACCACTAATGTGGCCTGGTGGTAAGGTTTCGGCTTCGGAACCGGAGGATTTCAGGTTCGAGACTCGATTCCATCGAAGAACCGTCTATGAGGGGGGTCTCTTTCAAATTAAATCCGGCAGGCCAAACGTCCACCCGCTGGTGTGGAGTGGGGGGTGCCAGCTCAGGTGTCGTCCCCGTCATCTGACCATGGTTCAAAATGGTGAGGTTCGTCCCAAAATAGCCTTAGTGTTGCTTTGAAAACGAGATGTTAAAATAACTAAGCTAAAGTAAACTCTAATCACTTATCAAAATTAATCAATTCTAAAAATCATCTTATTACTATACTCACATTACGCCACATATTAGTATTTGTTTAGCTAAGAACGAAGAAAAATACATTAAACGAACGGTTCTCTTATATATTCAAATAGGGAGGGCACGGTGGCCTGGTGGTAAGGTCTCGACTTTCGGAACCGAAGTGTTTCAGGCCCGGGACCCGATTCCAGCCGAAAAACCGTCGTGTGACCGGATCTGATGAACAGTAAATATATCGGAACTAAACGTCCTCCCTTTGGTGTGGTGTGGAAGTTTAGAGAGGGGGTGCCAGCTCAGGTGTCTTCGTCTTCATCCGACCGCGGATCAGATTTACAAAATGCATCCCAAAATAGCTCTAGTGTTGTTTTATAAAAACAAAACGTTAATATAACTAAACTAAACTAAAACTCATATATTCATTAAGTTGTTATTTTTTTGGTTGTATTATATGGATCCCAAAAACATTTTATTTTTTATAGGAGCACGAAGTCGTCTTGTACGAAATACATAAATTCATTTGTTATCAAATTACCTTACTTGCACAATGTTTTAACGTAATTTTCTTTTTATTGGACGAGCAAGGGATTCTAAAAATTAAACAGACGCATTTCTTCTTCATTACCTGTGCATGAATTATTTTTTTTTGTAGCCAAAATGATATTTATCTAAACCCAATCTTTTACAACTCTTGCGTTTTATTTATAACTAATATAAAATCTTATCAACATGTTTTGCACTAAAAAGTTTTTTTATTAGAGCTATCGGGCAGATACTGTGCCAACCAATTCGTTGAAGATTTATTTAGTTTCACTGCCGCTTTCTTTCAAATAGCCTCTGTTCTATAAGAATGCAACTCGTAATTGAGGATGAAATTTTGGATTTTTTTTTTTTTTTTTTTTGCGCAAGAGTTAATTCTGGCTATACTGTGCCAACTTCATGGTATCTATTCAAAAATACTTTTGTAAATAAAATTATGATTAAATATGAAATTGCATTAACATATGCTTGAAATTAATAAAGTGTATGTTACAATAAAAAAAAACAAGAAGTAAATTTTACAAATATATGTTAGTTCAAATATTTTAGATAAAATGATAAAATCTACCAGCTTTTAAAAATTTTAAAAAAATTTGATGAGGATGTTCGCCCAACAGCATTCATATTCTAAAGATGAGCAATTAAAATAGCGCTCACGAAGAAAGCTATGGTCGGGGCATTCGATCAAAATAGGAGCAACAGTTAAAGTGACTGAGCAACTTGAGCAAATAGAAATTATTTCGCCTAGTAAAAGATGCCTATGAGTTAGGCGGATGTGATCAATGCGGAGTATAGGATGAGGAGCTAATTGGTTCTCACCATCCTTGTGGGTGCAGGAAAAGGTGGTGGTATGCTTCCTCCCATAGATGATGTTACGTACTCCTTAGGGAAGGGTTGTATAGTGACCGGTGATGGTCCTCAAGGCTCAACCACAGTTCCTGTCAGAGTTGCTGTTGCGGCGGTCCGGACATTCAAGTTTTTTCGTGGGCCGTTCAGCGTGTTGGGGCAGCCAGTTTGTGTTTATAGCCTCGGTACGCGCCATTTTATTTATTGTCTCTTGAAAAGCATTGCTGCTTAAAAACTTGTGACGCTATGTCCTTTCATTGTCTGAAAGAGACAAAAACAATTGCAAAATCAAACGCTGCGCTTTTTACGCGTACCACGTGAACACGAGATGAACCATATTGTTACGGATTTCCTATCCTAATCCGTCGGGTTCTTTTACTCGTATAGTGGGTGTATATGGTGTTAGAGAAGAGGATGATACCCAGACAATGATCAGTCCTTTAGTAGAAGACGCTACACAGACGACGTTTATTTACAGACGAGACGAACACACAGTAACGACAGTAGTTCACAAGTAATAACAATATCCACGGCACTGGCTATATTATTTTACGCTGCTTCCTTAATAGACCACAAGGCACACAGCTCAGTTCAGCACTTGCTTGGCTCCACCGCTGCATCGCTATCCTGTGTAAGACTTGTTATTTTTCTTTGCTTCCGACTACTACTGCCCGAAGCTTGAAACTGTCGTTCTTATATAGTCCCAGGAGGCGTGGCTAGAAATGTCTGGACCAATCATATCATATCTGGACGTATCTCGGTTCCTAATGGAAGAATCGCGAAAATTCTCAAAGTTTCGAGAATTATCCATTTTATTCCCAAAGTCACCAAATTCGTCGCCAAATGGTCGCCAGGCTCTGGGATCATTTCTAAGAGCATCCGCAGCATCCAGTTCAGCATACTGTAAATCATTCTTTCCGGTGATGGAACCAATCATAATGGGAAGCAGTATCACAGACTCGTAACAATATGTAAGCTAAAACTGCCAGTAAAACCACCTCCTATTTCACTTTCATTAAACGTACTGTATTTTCTCTGAGTGATGTGTTCTCAAATGTCTTTTATTTCCACGAAGGGTCACGACACCACGGCGATGGCTCTGAGCTGGACGCTGTACCTCCTGGGGCTTCATCCGGAAATCCAGAAGGTCGCTCACGAGGAAGTGGACGATATTTTCCAGAAAGATCGCGAGAGAGAAATCACGCGTGAAGACCTCTCCAACATGAAGTACCTCGAATGTGTCATTAAGGTAAGGAAAGAGATTAATCCTACAAAGAAATGATTTTTATGAAAGCGTGTGCAATTGATATATTTTTCAGTATGTCTATTTATACGTGTAGCGCTGGGTGTGTGTGTGTGTATTTAATCCAAGGAAAAATTCTTCTTTATTTTTTCTCTTTTATTTTGACACACATACAAATATATATCTATACAAAACATGGGAGACGATCACGTGCATATAAGGAAACACATGATATAGATATTGAAATATAGAAAGTGCAGCTAACAACGAGCGAACAAATAATACTTTTTCCCCCTAACGGAGAGCGAGCGTGTGCCTGCCTGCACCAGTTTCAACAACACCGGATCTGGTTGTTTACAAAAAAACCCAACAGCACTTCCTTCATATTCCAAACATACTTAAAGATTGGATCAAACTGCGCCATCTATGTTCAGCATTCATTTATACATATAAACAAGTATACAAAGAATAAACAACATACAAATAAAATAATAAACTAAAAATAATTATAAAAAATAATTAAATCGCATAAACAATATCCTTTTCCTTTTTTTCTCTCTCGAATATAAAGTATAGAAAAAAAAGGGTAAAAAAACTCTGTGACCGAAAGGGTGCAAACATTTTAATTCTGTCAGTGTAGACTATTAAAATCAATAAATCACGCCAATTTAGTTAAAAAATACATTGAATGACATTTAAGGGCATGATTTACAAGAGGACAAAACTATTTGGGACAATAATATTTAACACATACGAATTAAAATAATATTCGGGGACTACATCATGCTTTACGCTCGCTTCCAAGATAAGGACTGACTGATCATGGCAGCGCCCGAGGAATACAGTTACGGTTACAACTCTAGATTTTGACGCATCCCCTCGTTTCCAACTTCTCTTCGAAACACTCAGTTTTTGGAAAATATTTCTCTATCTGTATGTGAAAAAGATTACTCAGAAAAGGTTTGGCATGGAGTGATGAAATTTGGTATATAGTCCTTGCAAGAAATTTGTAGATTTCCATCAAATTTTGAGAAAAATTTGTTTAGAGGAAGTCTGTCTGAATATATATTAATACGATAACTACTGCACGAAGATAGCTAGATGATTGAAATTCAGCACACAAATTTGACTTTTATAATGTAGATACGCATAAAATTTTGAGCAAAATCCAACAAGAGCTCAATCTATCTTTTTAGATACTTATAAACATGATAACTTAAAGATGCAAATATATCAAATTTAGTATGGGATTTTGTGATTAAAAGCATAGTTTTAAATTAAATTTTTGTTCTAATCGAATGGGAAAAACGAGTTTAAAAGCAAAAATTATATTCCATTAGCTGTGTGTCATGAATTTTTTGCCAAAACTTTTGCAAAGATCGCACGGTAGATTTAGAAAAACACTAAATTCACGCCAAAATGAATGTTTCGTAACCTTTGTACCTCAATGAGATATTGCATTTCCTCTATATATATCATAGAAGAGAAAGTTTTGAGAAGACCACTCCTCTATTTTCGCTATATTCTATGAGGCTTTGAGGTTTACGTCAGCTTTTAAACTGAAAATGAGATGAACCCATTCTTCCTTTAAGGTATCCTACTACGTTCGAAGGAAAAATTTTGAAAATTGGATTTTTCAAAAACTATTTAAAACTATGGATTCTAGATGTATTGTCAGTTATACTACAAAATCCTGTAAATACAAAAAAAAAATATTTGAGAGTATAATACATTTTGAGAAATAGGAAAATTGGTAGTAAACTTTAATGAAATTGAACCAAAATGGTTCTTACTCTACACAAAATGGTAATTCAGCAATCCTATTTTTCTTTGTGCGCAAGTTATAGAATATGATGATGAATGAAAGAAACCAAAAGCTAAGAAAAATATTGAGATAAAAAGAAGTTATGGATGAAAATATTCGCATATATGCATTTTTTCCATAAATTTACAATTTAATTTTTCAAAAAACACCTATAAATGAAAAAGTATTTCAACAACGATAAAACGTTTGCTTTCTTTCATTGCCCCTATTATTTAAATCACACGCTGATATGTTTATGTATATACCTTTATTAGTTTTTGAGATATCATGTTAACGGTGGAGAACTTTTATAAAAATTAGTTTTGAGAAAATTGAAGTGAAACACACATTTTGTAAAATATGTCAAGATTGGTCAAGCCTTGCTTTTCCGAGAAAAGATCCGAGAAAGAGGAAAGTCTAAACCTCAAGCAATAGCAATTTTTTTAAAAAAATTACCAATGTGGTCGATAACCAGTGTTTTTAACATAGCCGGATACCTTAATTCTTATAAGCTGAAAAACGCATCAAAGATTTTTCTTGGTATGAATGCAGATAGTAGTCTCCACGAAATGAAAATTATTACCACAAACAATAGAATTTATAATTTAATACTTGTATTATTTTTACAGGTATTAAATTATAAACGATATGTAATAATCATTACTTTACTATTGATTCGGATTCCTTTTGGAAATTCCTTGAAGACTGAAGCGATGAAAACATTTATCTACTCCTTTACTATCGGAATTTTTGATGAAGCAGCTATTCAAAGACTATTTATATAACGTATTCAACAAGTTATAGAATAAAATATTATATAACTTGTATAAAGTATTATATATATAAAGTATTAAATTAAGAATGACTAGTTATATAAAGTATTAAATTGACAATGTCATGGCATAAAGTATTTAATAGGCCATTGTAAAGAGTATTAAGTGTGGCGAACCGGCTGGTCGCCAAATGCGTCTAGTTATTCAGTAAAAAGCAACTAAAATATTTTTTTCCTTTTTTAACCTAAGTAGCAATTGAAATTTTTTTAAAAATATTATTTGTTTATTTTTAACAGGAAGCTCTCCGTTTATATCCGTCAGTTCCAATTATTGGAAGGGAATGCAATGAATCCTTTCAAGTGGGTGAGTCGCTTTATGTAACAAAATTTCGATAGCAAAGCAATTTGATGATACTTATAACTATTTGCAAGAAATCTGAAAATATCTGTTCTTATCGTTGTTAATATTACTTTTGTAAAAATTAGATTTTCATTGTTTTGTTTAAATTATTTTCGGTTTTTAGCGAGTTATTAATTGTTATTACTTCATCTAGGAATCACTGGTGGAATACAATTAAAGAATGTTTTAAAAACTTTTTGTAATTAGCAAATAATTGTGAAAAATAACAGCAGAAGTTGCAGTCATTTATGAGAAATCATTCTTAGAAATCAAAACGACAAAATCAAAAGAAAGACACACACACACACAAATCCTTCTTTCTTTTGAGCTCCTGTTACGATAAAAAATCCAATCAAGAATCTGAACCAAATAAAAAAAATATGGGAAGACTGTTACTTTTACAGATTATTCAGAATTTCTAAATTACCCAATTATTACATTTAATTTTAACATTAGATGAACATAATATGAATTAGATGAATTAATAACATTTTAAGAATTATAATGCACATCGATTGATGATTAATTGTAGATCATTAGCTATGAATATTGATTGACCATAATTTCTTACAATTTATCATTAAATATGCCTGAATGCAAAAATATTTATCGATAATTTTGACTGAGCTTTTTATAATTCTAAGTTTGAAATGATAGATTCGCTTTTCAGATTTATCTGAATTTAACTATGAAAAATATTTTATACGAGCGTCATATAAATACTGAGTTTTTTTTAATCATCTTACCAAAATGAAAAATTATGAAAATAGATTTTAAATTCTAACAACGAGGTATGATCGCTAAATTGCTGTAAGCAATTATATTATTATGTCATTCTTTGATTTAATGAACGCAGAAAACAATTAGTAATGATTTCTTAATTCATCTGTACTTGGCAATGTATGAAGGGCTGGCATCTATAAAATGCCAGATATTTACAGGTAAAGTATGAAATATGAGAAATTTAATATACCACCTCAAGGTGTTATCATACGGCGAAATATTGTCAGAAATTTTCCCTTTCTACTCTCGAGCAACCGAACAAGCAAATGTTTCGTCATCGTCAGCTTTTCTTAACCGGCTTGAAAATCCTGACGATAGTGACGGAAATATTGCCTGCAAACGAAATTCAATCAATCAGGAGAAACTTCAATAGTGACGTCACTTCCGTGGTCGTTTGCTGACGATAATTCGCTGTGTGATAAGGTCTTTAGACATTATATATATAATATCTGAGCATTCTATAGAATGACAAATATTATTTAGGCGAAGAATGAAAAAAGGCCATATAATTTAAATAGTTTATTAACTATGGGACAAAGAATACATAAAATACTCATTCGATCATTTTTACTGGCACAGCATTAGAAAATGATGAAATCTTTCGACGACATGCATTCGTTTTCACTCATTTTCTTTAAATACAGACACTCGCTAGCAGAAACAGAAATCTCTCTGCTGAGAAAATCACCCTCACGTTGGTTTAATCCACCTTCGATCCATCCATCATTTTTTAAACACGCTCTTTGTTTTTAATTCAGCAATGCATTTCATGTTTTGCTAGTTTATCATTCAGCACATTACTCGAGTAGCGCAGTCTGTTGCATTATATTGTACAATATTACATGATATTAAACAATATTCCACAATATTAAACAATATTCCACTGTATTAAATACTGCGAATATTGATCAATGTCGTACAATATTGCACAATATTTGTGTGCTACTAGGGTTCAAGTAGCATAGTTTGTTGCACTATATTGTACAATATTGTGCGATATTATATGACATTAAACAATACTGCGAATATTTATCAATGCCATTCAATATCGTACAATATTTGTGTGCTACTAGGGCATAGGATCTCGATGACCTTTCGCTCTCCCAACGCGTAGGTCCGAGGCTCGATCGGGCCGGAAAGGTCGATTCAGCCTTTCATCCCTTCAGTGGGTTGTTAAACTTGGAACCACGCCTCCTGGGGAACTACACACTGGGGGTGATCTCCGAGAGATGTCACGACTAGACTAATCGACCAGCCGAGACATATGCTCTGCACCCCAGGGCTCTCAATCAAGAAAGCTTCTGCGCACACTGGCTGTCGCACCACGAAGCAGGGCCCGATGGAGCCTAATACCCAGGTAGCACAGTCTGTTGCACTACATTGTACAATATTGTGCGATACTATATGGTATTAAACAATATTGCGAATATTGATCAATGTACAATATTTGTGTGCTACTTGGGCAGGGGCAAAAACGTGTTTGAAGGCCTCCCTATGCTTCACTACTTCAGATATGAAGAACCGTGCAAAGAACTATATTATTTTTCAATTTGGGGGCCCCCCTCGAACATGGGGACCCTCGGTAACTGCTTCGTATGCCCACTTATCCCTGAGTTTAGTATGCTGTAGGATATTTAAGATATGAGAATGTATAAAATGTTTCATCGTTTATGCATTGCTGATTAGTGGGATGGTGGGTCTAATGCCACTTGCTCATACCAAGCCCGAATGAGCGGAGCTCTTCCGAATGAAGGCAGAGGCGAGCGCCTTTCGTTCTAAATGAGCACCGTTCAGGTGAAAGTAAAGCCGGTTTTCCACGACCGTCCATTTCGCAGATTTGTTCATAAATCAGATCTCCGACCCACTGGGGAATTACACTGCCCCCATAGCCAAGAGGATGCGTTTCCCCTTCGACCCCTCTTGGTCTCTTGTAGCCTGGGCAGTTTACCGACAAATTGTCGGTAAAGTCGACGGGCATCAAAGAAGCCAGAAAACCGCAAGAGGGGTCAAAGGGGGTACGTGTCTCGTCTGCTGATGGGGCTGTGTAAATTGGTATAGGCTGTGTAAATTGCCCTTAAGATTTTTCTCGGACACACACGACTCAACCCTTTTCAGGGGGTGGTCGAGCTCATTCATACACTCATTCATCTATCCGCAAGTCAGAATTGAGAAACAAACCAAAGATTTGATTCAGTACCCCCAGAGGTATGGGAACTTGGGGGACTGCAGTCAACGTGCCCCAACTGCCATCAGCCAATAGGGCGGTCTTTGGCTGAGACGGGGACAGAACTCCTTACCTTTCGGTTACGAGACGGAAGCTCTACCAACCAGATTAAGTTTGATTGTTCATGCATTGCTGAATAGTTTTAGGTATTCTGCGAAATGCCGGGGTATTCCATAGATTGCTCACCTCTCATGCACAAGAGGCAACCCTTCTAAGTGACGTTTTTGTGAGTTCTTTTGTTACACCGTAAAGTTCCGTTGATGACCACCCCTTCTTTTCCAGCGGGCCACACGGTCCACAAAGGTAGCATATGCATCATCCTGCCCATGGAACTGCATCAGGATCCGGAGTCCTTTCCCGAGCCGGAGAAGTTTGATCCGGAGCGGTTTTTCGCTGAGAACAGTACGGGAAGACATCCGTACGCTTACGTGCCTTTTTCGGCGGGACCGAGAAACTGTATAGGTGGGTGCATTGATTCCTCATTGGCAACTCAAAGATGAACGTGACTCGTATATCATTCCCTAAAAGGAATTCAGATATTTTGTGGGCTTTGTCTGTGAACAATACAAAACTTTCTTTTTTAATAAACTTGCCACTTCAGTTTTTCAGTTGTTTTATGTTTAATTTGCAATAATAGTTATTTTTAAAAAATTGAGTTTTTGTCAATCTGATGGCAGTATATTTTACCACTATTTAATGGCATGTATGGAGATCTCAGAGTTAAGGAAGGACCCGAAGATTGTCAATAATGATTTAAGTACAGTACAGTAATGATGCTACCAGGCCATCTCAAAACCCTGAAGGATATGATGTCAAAGATGGATAGTTTCATTCCAACTGTTTGAGAGAGTGCAGATGGGAGAGAGACAGCTATTACCAACCTAGAAAGAAATGCTAGTTTGACTGATCTGTCAATGTAAGGCTGGACAATACTTATTCAGCAGTCGACCACAACACATCCTGTCGATACTGCTACGCTCAGTGGTGGCGGGGTGGTCGGCTGTATGCAAGAAGAAGAAGCTTATTGATAAAAGATAATCGTTCCCTTTCACGTAACGTGCTCTTACAGATTAAATTTTATTGTTTTGTCCGAACTATAATTTGGAAAAATATAGTAAAAATATTTCTTTAAAAACTCGTTAAAAGTAGAAGCTTAAGCTAGATGTTAAAACTCTGATACCATTATAAAGCTAATTTAAAAAAAAAATCTTTAATTTGATGTAAGAATCATCTTTGTACGATAATATTTTCGGAAGTTATAGTGAAAAACGTCAAAATTTCGCTTAATTTTTAATTAATTCAAATTCTAATTAAAAATTCGAAAAAAGGTCTCCGCGGGGAAGATTCCCGACCCCCAAAATATGCATGTACCAAATTTGGTAGCTGTAGATTCAATAGTCTGGCCTGTAGAGCACCAGAACACATACACACATTGAGCTTCATTATAAGTATAGATTACTGGAAGCGATGCAGTATTTTTGTTTGTACGCAATACTATTTACTATACTCATAGCGCTCATAAATACTCCAATAGCCAAGTAAAAATAATAAAGATAAATAAATGTTGCCTATATTGCTGTATCTAACCTGGCTAGTTATATTTTAAAAGTATTATTATTATCCTAATATTTTTTAATGCATAGTTTGTATTTTATACAAATTTATTGATTTGGCCACTAAGCAAATTACAATTTTGAGCTGACTTGCTTGTGAACATTCGGAATTTAGAAATACATAGAAAAATTGTTTTAAAAAAGGAAAAATTAAAATTTGTAATATGTACAGGGTGATCAGCAAATAAGCCCTGATTTCAAAGTTAAATATCTCTACAAAAAAGACCGATTGAATTATATGATAAATCGTACGTTTATTAGCAAAACTGTAAAAAATAGCGTACAATAGTTAGAAAATTTAGTTACAAAAATCGTTAGCAGATCGCGCTCTGCGCTGAAAACTCTTTCTCTTAAAGGAGTCTTAAAAAGAACACAATAAAGTGATGCGGTCTTTGCAACCAAAATACGATTTTTTCAAAATATTTACCGTTCGAAACAATGAAATTTGACGTCACGTCTTGAAATGTCTCAACGGAAATGGAATCACATGCAACACCCATCAACGATTCAAGCTCAACTAGAGTGGCTGGATGTTTTCTATAGACAGTGTCTTTCAATGCTGCCCACAGAAAGAAGTCACAAGGAGTCAGATCGGGAGTCATTTTTCATGTTTGACGTCACACTGAAAGCGTCTATGGGCATTGTGATGAAAGCGCCATCTGTTAACGATTTACATAACTAAATTTTCTAAACTTTTGCATATTATTTTTACAGTTTTACTAATAAACGTACGATTTATCATATAATTCTATCGGTCTTTTTTGTAGAGATATTTAATTTTGAAATCAGGGCTTATTCGCTGATCACCCTGTTTACATCATTCTATCAATCTTTGTTGTAGAGATATTTAATTTTGAAATCAGGGCTTATTTGCTGATCACCTTGTATTATGGCTATGTAAATTTTATTCACATGAATATAGCAAACTTTAACAGCTTAGAAATCCACCGTTTAAGAAATGGCATGATCGTTTTCAGTCATTTTTTAACATGCTTATTAATACATTTTTTTTCCGATTTCGTTTCTCTCCTGAAGTTTTAAGGTATCCGACTACGTTTCAAGCACTGTTTATCGACCACATAGGCAAATTTTTTGTTGTGGTTATCTCTTCTAGCTCAGACTTTAATCTTTCCAAAACAGTTTATCTTCTCTAGGAAAAAGAAGGTCTGACCTATCAGCCAGGGTCTCAGATTTTTTCAACTAAAATTTCTCTTTAATTTCAATTTTCTCTAAACTTTAATATTCATAAACATTCTCCACCGTTAACATGATATTTCAAAAACTAATAGAAGTATTTGCGTAAAACTTTTTGTTTTAAATAATATAGACAATGAAATGAACCAAAAGTTTTATTGTGTGTGAAATACTTCTTCATTTATAGGGATTTTCAGAAAAATTGTTGTGAATTTATAGAAAAAAGGCATATAGGCATATATTTTTAACCATAACTGATTTGAATCTCAAGATTTATCTTAGATTTTGGTTCCTTCTGTAACTTGTGCCCAAAGAAAAATAGAATCGCTGCGTTACCATTTTTTGTAGAGTGTTAACCGTTTTGGTTAAATTTCATTAAAATTCACTACTCATTTTCCTATTTCTCATAATATATTTTCTAATACGTTTTATTGTATTTATAGTATTTTGTACTATAATTGAGAATACATCTAAAAACTCTAGTTTTAAACAGTTTTAGAAAAATACAATGTTTCAAAAAATTTCCTTCGAACGTAGTCGGATATTTTAACTGAGAACAGTAAATCATTCTGTACACTTTCCAACCTGTTGATGTCCGTAATTCCGTTCCAGGTCAGAAGTTCGCCCTGATGGAAGAGAAGACCGTGCTCGCCAACATTCTGAGGGGGTTTCGCGTCGTTTCATTGGATCCCCGGGACAGAGTCCTGGTGCAGCCCAACCTCACCACCAAAAATGTCGCCCCTTTGAGACTGCGCTTTGAGAGGCGATGATCTTCAAATGGGGACGATTCAAGCGAAAAGGAGTTTTGCTGAAAAATGAAATTGTTTTTTAACCCCTTCTGCTACACTGACGAGCTCATATCCGTCATGAGCTTTCAATCACCGGCGAGCTATATTAGTCTGGGAGTTAAAAGTATGCGGAGCGTGATTAAATAGATACAGAATTCGTACCATATAAAAAAAAGTTTCTAATATTTTATGTCAGACTATGACGAATCCAAATCAAATGGTGCTTTTTTCAAATTTTTTGATAATAATATCGAATCGAAGCACAAGGGGTTTATAAACTTTTGACTATTAAAGGACGAACTTGACAGAATAATCTGAGCTGCAGCAGTTTTAAAATATTTCCGAGCTTACCTTTTTACCATGTTTATTTAAAGATTTGTTTCATATTGGTAAAGATGGAATTTTCAAATCAATTTTTAGCATAATTCATTATGTTCTAGAATTCTGAAATGCTTGCTGATTTGTTTCATCTTTAAGACCCTGTTTGTATTAATACTTTAAGAGATCAATTATCATTTAATCGATTAATTTAATTAATTATTGAATTTATACTTGTGTTGACATATAACTGAATTTTTTAAAAAATTATTTCAAAATACCATATAATAAAGAAGTATTATTTAACGAATAAAAAGTGGAGAACAATTAAAAGTATTCCACTTTAATACGCTATCAAATATGTAAATAACTAAAAAAAAGGATTTAAAATTATTACTATTTTTTATTTTTTCTGTTTCAGATCTGAATTTACAATGTAATCCAACTAATTTGTTGAAAGCTGTTATAACCTGGGTCTTACAGATTAATAAATACAGATACAGATTAATAAATAAATAATTAAGAAAATTGCATCATATCGGATGTGCAATTTTAAAATATCATAATAACGTAATATCTTAAATTGTAATTGACAATTTACATCATACATTTTTTTTAATATTAGAAGATCCACTTGAATCAAAGTTTATCATATTTGGTGGCATTTCGCTCCTAACACACGCCAACAATCCGTAATGAGAAGTAAGAAAAATTAAAATGATATCGATTTCAATGCATTTGCATTTCTTGCAACCCACGACTGGCGCTCCGTTATGTATACTTTCTGACCTCTCAGCAAATGCACTCTTTCTGTATGGCTGAAGATATCTTTTGAATTCTCAAAACTCTGCGATAGAAAGAGAATATTGTGTGATATTTTTATGGTGTTGTTCCATGTTCTGCATCTAAATGGTGTCATAGCATATCTTGGAGAATACATTGTGTTATTTTATATGAATCGTTCTAGTTTGCAAACAAGTAGCTATCCACATTTATCATGTGATAATTACCTTCACAATCTCAAACAATTTAAAATTGCTTTTATATATTTGAAGAATATTGTTTGCATTTCAGCTCGTACATTTCACTTAACCCTTTATTTACCGAATTATGTTGACATCCATTTTTCAACTTCATTTTTGCACTAGTTTAGTTTCCTTTGCAAAATAATCCCAGGGAACCCAAGAAAAAAAATGTAATCAACATAAATATCTTAATTACTTTAATTATTAATGAAGCATTTTTAATTCTTACTTTTATCCTATATTCATGTTATTTGGGTTACATTCTCTTTAGAATAAATACCATCAGCAAAAATAGCCATATGGGAAAGACATAAGCTAGATTTAAACGGTACTTTTTAAAGTACCGTCAGTAAATAAAGGGTTAAATTAGATCCTGTCAAATTGTATCGCACTAAAAATTGTTGAATATTTCGATTGCAGTGATCATCTGTTAATTGGAAATTTATTCTTTGATAGTGCCCATCTAAAAGGCTACTGGTATAACTTTATTTTTTAAAATCACTGAGCTTATGTAGATTTTAAGTGGCATTATTTAGAAAAAGAATCATAGATGTTTGATGAAATCTTTTATTTATTTTGTATTCTTATTATTTACTAGACGCCTTTGGCGACCAGCTAGTTCGCCAAGAGTAATGGGGTCTAAGATTTTCAATTAAATACTTATGTGCCTTGCTGTCTTTATAATTTATCTGCCAGATATACATAAACTTCGAAAGTCACGTACACTGATTTACTAAATTAATGATATAGATGTTGCAAACTATCATAGAAACCTTTGTCTTGTATTTCTTTTTTAGAAAACATAACATTTAATATTTATTTAATTTCATCCAATCACGTGGGGAATGTTACATTTTTTTTCGATTTAATTTGCAGTCATAGTTAATTTATTTTTTAATTTGAACTCCTGTCAGTATGATTTCAACAGTTTAATAAAAGCTATTTTTTTCCCTTTGCTCGTTCATTATTTATTTTAGAAAATGTCACATATTATATTTCTTTAATTTTATCCAGTCACGTGCTAAAAGTTGCATTTCCTTAGATTTAATTTGTAATAATAGTTGTTTTTTTTTAGTTTGAACTTCCGTCAATAGAAGCTTAAGTTATACATTAAAACAAAGATACCATTAGAAAGCTAATTTTTTAATCCTTAAATTGATGTAAAAATCATGTTTGTGCGATAATATTTTCGGAAGTTATAGCGGAAAATCGTCGAAATTTCGCTTAAATTTTAATTAATTCTAATTCTAATTAAGAATTCGAAAAAAGGACTCCGAGGGCACATTCCCGACCTCCAAGGTATACATGTACCAAATTTGGTAGCTGTAGGTCCAACGGTCTGGTCTGTAGAGCGCCAACACACACACACATTGAGCTTTATTATAAGTATAGATTATCATCGATTAACCTAAAGAATGTTGCTCTTTGAAATTTGGGTACCTTTTTATAATTATTTAGTGTATTCAACAAAACTTTTCATGGAGTTATTTTCTGGTTAGTTTTTTGAAAGATTTTCTTTTCTTAATCAGTTAATATTTTTTTTTAATTCTTGGAGCAAGTATTATAAATTGATTAAGAAATTAAAATCTTATTTATAATTATCTCAAGTATTATAATTAAAAACACCGTGATGTTTACTGCTTCAGATAAACAAATGTCTGAACAACCTGAAAACTTCATTTCATAAATAATCAAAAAAGTTATCATTTCACATCTAAATTTATTTTGACTAACTATTCAGATGTTAAACATAAATAACTTATTGAAAATATAAATAATTATTTTATTTCAAACTTTCGTTAAAAAGGATGTTACCGTTTATTTTGTATTATTTATTTCTTAAGCTGTAGTTTGTATTAAAAATTATTTTTATTTATGATATCAGTATGTGATAAACATCCTATTTTTACTTATTTGTGTTGTATTTTTATAAAGCTAATATATGCTAAATGAAAAAATAAATTTAAGTCTCTGCCTAATCTTTTTCGTTGAAATACTACTTTATATGTCCTATGATGTTTATGTTATTATGCGGCGCAAAACTTTTCTAGTGATCGTCGTGATGACGTCACTTACTTTTCATTGGAATTTATTTTATGCTTGGCGCCCTTGTGGTGGAAATGTAGATTATTACGATCTATGCAGGAAACAACAAGACTTGCTATTTGTGGATACCCAATTTCGAAAGCAACTCAATAATTAACTATAATTTACCACTTAAATGGCGCACAAAACGCACAAATCTTCAATAAATTCAAAACATTAAAAAAATATTTCAATTAATTGTATTTCAGATGCATAATTTATAATCATTATTTTAATTTTGTATATTTGTTTGAGAGAAATTCATTACATTAAAATCAGTTTTCTTCAGTTGGAATTCGTCAAATGCAGATCATTTCAGATATTTAAAAGTTATTCAAACACTCGTGGTTTTTTTTTTTTTTTTTTTGTCTTTAATTTTCTAAGATAAAAAAAATACAGGCAAATTATTTATCGAAAGAAGAATGGCATTTAATGGCAAATAAGACTGTTGCCAATAAATGAAGAAATAAAAATATTTATTAAACAAAGTGTGCTGCTACTAAAATGTTACCGTAAATACGGAATAATTTTTAATAAGCTTCAAATCAGAGCATTAGATTTTGAACGTCAAGCGTTTCATTTATTAAATCTAATATCGTTTTTTTCTTCAATAATTAACTTTAAGTATATATAAACAAAGTTAGGAGAAAATTACAATTTCCTAGAAATAAATAAATATCACAATTAAAGGGAAAAAAAAGGACAAGACCAGAAGATTTCTATAATAATTCCTATATTGCCAAAGTAATGAAACATTTTTAATTTATCTTTAAAACACTAAATAACAGCAAACAAAACAACAGCAATTTAAACATTTATAAATGTTTTAACAAAGATTATATTTAATAATAATTTATATTCATCTTTGCTTTTTACTTAACGAAAAGGCACAAATGACATTCGAATATAAAAAATTTGTGATGAAGAATTTCCGCCATTCTCAAGTATAGTCACAAAATTTATTTCAGTCTATTTCAGAATTTTTTTTTGTTTAAAATTTTTTATGACAGCATGGATATATCATGGAAACGAAAAATATGCTCAGACAATTATATAAAACTCTGATATATTTCGGTTTAAAACAATTCAATGGACGGCACATACCATCTATTTCGAGAGATGAGGTCCAAGATCTCTGAAGTCCTGTTGGCAACAAATGGCTTCCAATTTCGAGGAGGTTAAGACAACCAGGAAAGAAAAATTTGGGAATCTTGCAACATATCTTGCCTATAATAGTGACGGAAATATTGTCTGCAAACGAAATTCAACCAATCATGTGAAACTGTGAAGTGACGTCGCACAAGTGCGTCACTTTCATTGTCGTTTGCTGATGAAAAAATGCAGACGATATTTTGCCGTGTGATAAGGCGGGATTCTGGGAGGCTCTTTGGGTGGCACCAAATTCAAATATCTACACTCCAGTATATATTTTTATTAAAATTTACAAAAAGTTGTAGAACTATTTGCACTAATGTCTTAAGCTTAATTCCATCACTCTAAATGGAATTAAGGTAATTCTTATATACCAATTCCAAGTAATTCGGGGCTAATTTTTACTATACCAATTCCATGTTTGGCTGATGGGCTCCAAATTTACTCAAAACTTCTTCAATATAAATAAATTAAGCGAAATTATATTTTAAATACCCTTTCTGATGAAAAAAATTAATTGAGTTAAATCAAGTATATATTGATGGCTTCAGAATCAATAATTAAATTGGATTTTCTGAATGCATTAAAAAAAAAGAATCAGTTTAAGATTTTTTAGTCTAATTACACAGCTTCTAGCCTGAGATGATTATAAAGATTTTGCAGCAAGCTGCATTCTTAGGAACAACATAAAAATTAATCTATTTTGAAATTCTCAAACATCTACAGAAGCCATTAAAAATGCAAACTCCAAATCAGAATGTTTAACAAAATGAAATAAAATATTGATAATATAAAGTAGTCGATTAGTGTAACTTGGATAAAAGCACATATCAGAAATCAGACAATGAACAAGCTGGCCATTTTACTATATAGGGCAAAAGTTTGGGAGAGGAAATGGATTTCTTTTGCATGCTTTTTAACAGAAATTTAAAATTAATCAATTTGTAATGAAAGAATAAGAAAGTTAATGCAATAAATAAGATTCAAATCTAATTATTCAAAATCAAACATATCGATAATTTTTTAAATTAGCAATAAAATTATAATATATTTTCTCAAGGGGCACAATCCATTTTCTTTTTTATGTGCGTCGATTACATCTACTAAATTCACCAAATTGCATTGGCAGTTTCGAAGATGATAATGATCATCATGCTTTTGACAGCAGACTTACTAAGAATGACACTTAAAAGAGACATGAAAATAAATGAAAATTTCTAGTTTAACATTTTTTTTAAAAAATAGTAATTTGTAAAATGATAGAATCCTTTATAATCAGCAATTATAAATATGTAACATAAAAAATTGATGCTGCTACTTCAATATAGCCTTATAATTTAATACAATTATCTGCCTTCTTTATTATTTATTTTTATAATGTGCCTCAATTTAAAAAAAATAAGGCCCAGGTCTCTGGAATCTCTATTTTAATATTTAATCTTTTACATAGACTAATTGCTTAGCTGTAACATTTATTTTAAATTTTGAATATTTACTCACAGATGTCTTTTAGATATAAATAAACAATCCTTTTTTTAATTTCCCCTGATAACAACTTTATTCAATTTATATTTTCTTAGCTTTGAAGAAAATACCATAGTTTTATCTAAAACATACGCTACCATAGTTTTACTCCTCATCCTAAATATATATATTTTATTTTAATTTTTATCAGAACTAAATATTTTAATTTTTTTTTCAATAACAACTGTGAGCACCAGATTGCTTAAAATTTTATCCTTGGCTTTGTATATGGCTTTATTATATTCCACATATACTTTCATTTATATTTTAAGTATGTAAACACACCACCAATGTGTCAAATAAGAGTATGCATTAGTATAATTGTTTTGAACATCTTGCATTTAATACACGTAAAAAAATTCTATGTTTTTTAAACAGGTAAAAAAACCTATATCTATTTCTTAGAAATTTCTAATAAAAACATGACAGCATTCTAAATATCAATCAATTGGTTGTAAGACAGTATATCCTAGATATGATAAATACTTCCTGTTAATATTTAAAGTAACACCAACTAGTATATTTTGTGTACATATAACGCAAACAGATTTCTGAAATCATTTGTTTGCATATTTTTTCAGTTTAAATTTGAAAAGTTTTAAAATTCAGTAGGTGATCCATAAAGAGAGCTACTAGAGTTTTCACACATGGCTGGTTTTGGTTTCAGTTAGTGTTTGAAAACCTTTTCGAGCCTGAAGTAAAAATGGATTTGGCGCAGTTAAAAACACGGCGAACGCCTTTTCGTTCAGCGTTCACAAAATGTGCAAAAGATATTGAAAGCGAGCTTGCAAAAGAAACTTCTAGAGTCAGCGAACTTTTAATTTTTAAAGCTAAACTTTGTGATAAGTTCACTCGTTTAGAGCAGTGCCAAACGCGACTAACAGATGCCATTCTGGAGAATGCCGATGAGGCAGAAAAGTATGAAGAGGACTTTTTGTGAGTTAGAGGGAAAACTTAGGGCCCTACAGACTCTCGGAAGGACTCAAGAAAAGTACAGCGACTTCCTGATACCTTTAGTGGAGAGTTCCCTGCCGGAAGACGTTCTTTTAGCCTGGGAGAGAACCAGAAGCATGAAGGATGCATCGCAGGGGGAACATCGGCCCTTGGAGTCGTTGATGACCTTTCTGAAGCAAGAGGTGCAAGGGGAGAAGATGATGGAACTAGCGAGAACTGGGTTCTCATCCCCTCCCAATCAAAAGAAAAGAGAGGCTCCGAATAAAATGGACAATGTTGTTCCTACGGCGACAACCTTGGTAAGCACTCAGCGCAACAAAGGTAGGAGCAGTTTCATTTGTATTTTTTGTAACAAGAGACACCCTTCCAAGGACTGTCTAGAAGCCAGAAATATGTCCTTGGAAGATAAGAAGAAATGTATACTTAAACATAGAGCTTGTTTTAGCTGTTTTTCTGTTTCTCATTTTGCTAAATTTTGTAAAGTAAAAAATTCTTGCTTGTATTGTGCTAAACCTCATCATTATTTAATGTGTGATCTTCCTACAGAAAATAGTAAACAATTGGTTAATACTGTTGAAACAAAAAATTCATTGTGTAATAGTTGTACAAATAATGTGTTTCTTATGACTCTAAATGTAAAAGTGTGTTATAATGGTAAAGTATTAAGATTAAGAACGTTAATCGACTCAGGGTCTGAGAATTCCTATCTTTCAAAACGCGCAATTGATAAATTAGGCATTAAATCAAATAATAAGATGCAAATGCAGCATATATTGTTTGGAGGCTTAGAGAGTAAAATTAAAAGTCATGACGTTTACGAACTGTTAGTGAGTTCTTTGCATGACTCATATAGTATCAAGGTTACAGCTTTCTCTACAGATATTATTTGTGGCAAAGTGCCAAGAATAAATAGTTCTGCTGTAGTTAATGAATTACATCAAAAAGGGATTATTTTGTCTGATCTCGAAAGTCAGGATTGCGTAATAGATCTGTTATTGGGAGCGCAGGCCGCAGCTGTGTTATTTATGGGAGAATCTGTTAGGTTGGATTCGGGATTGTTTGTATTAAAAACGCGCTTGGGTTGCATTTTAACTGGAAAGCAGGAAGTGCCTGGTGAATGTTGGGCAAAAAGTGATATTGTTTTAAATGCTATTTCTTTATTAGTTAGAGATTCTCTCATCACTGAATTATGGGATCTCGAGAAAATTGGAATATGTGACCCCATTCAGAGATTAAATGAGACTAGCGAACATTTAAAGGTGATGGAGGAATTTAAAAACAGTATGAAAATCCTGCCGGACGGTAGATATGAGGTTTTTTTGCCTTTTAAGTCATCTGTATTTGAGTTTTCTTCCAATAAAGAATTGGCTTGGAAGCGACACGGGAAAATGTGCGAACGCGCACAAAGGAATGGGCTTTTAAATGATTACCAAGCTGTATTTCGGGAATGGGAAGAGTTAAAAATAATAGAAAAAATTGAGGTTGATAGTAAAACTTCTCATTTCTTGCCTCACCGGCCAGTTGTTAAAAACGATTGTGTCACGACTAAAATAAGGCCAGTTTTTGACGCTTCGGCTCGCGAAACTGGTAAGAGTTCTTTAAATGATTTATTGTATAAGGGCCAAAATTTAATTGAGCAGATACCAGATATAATTGATAGTGTTGGAAAACTGAGTCAGCAGATTCATATGTTATAACCTTGGCGCCCACGCGCTCTGCTGACGTCAGTAGATATTCCTTCCGCCAGATGTTCAGATGCTTGAGAGATTTTGTACGAGACCGACGCATTGTTAAACGTCGGAGGATGGCCAAATTAATGATCATATAAGCGCGTTGTAAATAATGCATGTATATATTATCCATAATCATATTATGTCTGTGCCCTAGAAGAAATAAATAGGGATTTTACCGAAACTGCACTCTTTTTCTTCAAACCACATTTACAGAGATGTTTTTATCGATGAACCCGTGGCAGCAAAGGTAAGAGATTATTTACCTTTTATTTTATTGATTTTGGATTAGAAACTCAAAAGATAGGTTTCGAAGCTATGCTATTGGTATTACTTCCGATATTGAAAAGGCATTCCTTCAATTGGGGATTGCTCCTGAACATAAGGATTATTTGAGATTCTTTTACCATGTTGTAAATGAACAAATTGTATATAGACATTGTAGAGTGGTTTTTGGTGTATCATCGAGTCCTTTTTTATTAGCTGCTGTACTTTCTCATTTGCTTGAAAATGTGTTTATAGAAGAATCAGAAATAGCTGTTAAATTAAAAACCTCATTTTATGTCGATAATTGTGTCACGGGTGTAACAGATGTTACACAAATAGAAGAATTTATTTTGAAAGCTAGAGGAATTCTGTCACGTGGCTGTTTTAATCTACGAAATTGGGAAAGCAATGTAAGTTTTAAATACATATCTAAGAGAACGGGAACAACCAAATTATTGGGTATTTTGTGGGATTTAGATAAGGATGTTCTAAAATGCAATGTTAATGTAGAAGATCTAAAATTTGACTGTTCTGTAACAAAAAGAACTATTTTGGCGGCTGTCCAGAAAATATTTGACCCTCTCGGAATTTTATGTTCTGCAACTCTACCACCTAAAATACTATTGCAGAATGCATGGAAATTAAAGTTGACTTGGGATTCACCTTTGCCAGATGAAATTGTGAAACCCTTTCTAAAGTGGTGGGGTGAAGTGAATAAACTTTCAGATATAGAAATCCCTCGTTATTTTGAAATTAATGATAGCACACAGATGCATGTTTTTGTAGATGCCTCTGGGGAATCATTTGCTAGTTGCGTATTTCTTAGATCAAATACTTCCAAAGATGTAAGGGTTACACTTGTTAGGGCAAAATCGAGAGTGGCTCCTTTAAAAAAGGTAACAATCCCCAGACTAGAACTGATGGCATGTTGTGTTGGGGCCAGATTGGCACATTCGATACAACAAGCACTAAATTGTAAAGAGATGCAAACCATTTTTTGGAGTGATTCCATGGTTGCATTGTATTGGTTAAGGGAAAAAGGAAGTTGGTCAGTTTTTGTGTCGAATAGAATTAAAGAGATAAAGTCCCTCTTTCCTGACAACGAGTGGAGACATGTACCGGGGAAAATGAATCCGGCTGATTTAATATCTAGGGGTTGCTCTCCAAGTCACTTGGTTAACTCGCATTGGTGGGAGGGTCCAAAGTGGTTATTGGAGTCACCGGATTCTTGGCCCGTGACGGAATTGGTTAATTGTGATATTTCTGAAATTTCATTAGAAAGAAAGAAGGTTAAGTTGTGTAATTTAAATATTTCAGAAGAGAATATCTCTTGGTATGCAGAAAGAGTGTCTGATTATGAAAAAATGATACGTGTATTTTCTTGGATATTAAGGTTTGTGAATAATTGTAGATTTGTTAATTCAAAATGTAGGGATTCTGAACTCTCTCAATCTGAAATTGAGAATTCTGAAAAGAAATTGATTCTGTTGGTTCAGAGTTATTATCTTTCTGAAGCTAAATCTTACAATTTTATTGAAACTGTTGTAGATAATGAAGGCATTTTAAGAATAAAAACTAAAATTGCCAATCGAAATGATGATAGATCCTTTTTGTATCCTGTATTGTTACCTGAAAAGTGTGAATTCACTAAACTCTTAATTAGAGGTATACATAGAAAAAATTGTCATGCTGGAATTCATATGATGCAATGTTTGTTAAGAGAGAGCTATTGAATAATTAGAGCTAGGAGAGCTATAAAGAATGTACTGTATAATTGTACTGTTTGTAAACGGTTTAAAGTTAAATCTGTGTCAAGCGAACCTACACCTTTGCCACCAGATAGAGTAACAGATTGTGTTCCATTTGAAATTGTTGGAATAGATTTGGCAGGACCACTGTACCTAAGAAATGGAGATAAGGTATGGGTGGTCTTGTTTACTTGCGCGGTATATCGTGCAATTCATCTTGAACTTGTTAATGCTATATCTTCTGATTCCTTTCTTTTGGCTCTTAAACGATGTATAGCTAGACGTGGGCGACCACGAACTATCTATTGTGATAACGGAACAAACTTTCGCGGCGCCTCCAGTGACTTGGCAAAATTAAATTGGACCAAAATTCAAAAAGATACTATGACTCCCAAAATATTTTGGAAATTTATCCCACCCACCACCGCGTGGTGGGGTGGCTGGTGGGAAAGGTTGATTCGCACATTAAAAGATCTGTTAAAACGAACTTTAGGTAAGTCTGTACTAACTTATGATGAGCTGTACACTGTTATTTGTGATTGTGAGTCTATCGTTAATCGTAGACCACTAACTTATGTGTCTGAAAATCCGGAGGAATTTATTCCCCTTACGCCTGGTATGTTCCTTGTCGAGAACAAAAATTCAAACACTGAGGATATCGAGGAATTAAATGCGAATAGTCTTAACAAAAGATTAAGATATAGAAGTAAACTTTTGCAGGACCTGCGTCAACGCTTTAGAAAAGAGTACCTGGGTCAACTTGTTCAAAAACAGAAAGGAAAGCATTCGCGTGATCCTCAGATTGGAGAAGTGGTTTTGGTTGGGGACGATAATAAAAAACGTTTGTTTTGGAATTTGGCAAAAGTTATTGAGTTAATTCCAGGTCGCGATGGTAAAATTCGAACGGTTAAACTTAAAACTCGGCATAGAACGTGTTTACGCCCCATACAACGCATCTATCCATTGGAAATTTACTCGAATGAATCTTCAGTTAGCGAACCAGGTAAGGAGGAAACAGTTTCTTCAGATGCATCTAATAATGTAAGTAAATTAGAATCTACTGCTGACGTAATGATTAAGAAATATACGTCCTCTGGGAGATGTGTTAAAGTGCCCAAGAGACTCGATCTTTTCAATAATGTATGTTATGTTCTTGAGACTCTTTCGGAGTCTCAAGGGGGGGGGGAGGATGTTGCGAATGGCAGCGCCTCACCCAACCAATCAGAGCTAACCTGAACTGACGTCAACTGTTGAGTTCTGTATATAGTCAATCATTGGTTTTTCTCTTTTAACCTTTCTATGTAACTTTTGTGTTTGTCCGTGTTTTTTGGAATAAAAGTCTTTGTGTGCCACATCCTTTGCCTATTCAGTATCTAGTTCGTTTTTGGCCAAAACCCGACATCGGGTAGATGTCAGCCCATAGTAATAATAATTATATGCAGCTTAACTACGCTACACAGACTACATAAATTATAGAACAAAATGTAAAAACATGCTATAAACAAAGTTGGATGATTTACCTATTTATAAATGAAGTTTCAATGTTTTCAAATTTTTTTTTTACAGAAATTGATATTTTATTATTTTCAGGCAATCAATGCGCATTACATAATCGCCAATGAGTTTGTCTACACTGTAAATTTTCTGAACGTTCAGTTTGAACTTTTAGTGAACGGATAGGAGATATCAATTCATAGAATAAATGAACATCAAGGTTCCGAATCAGATCTGTTGTTGTTGCCGCGGTAGCCTAGTTGGTAGCATAGAGCTGATATATAATCGCAGCTCTATGGTTGGTAGAGTGTCAGTCTCGTAACCGAAGGGTCGGGGGTTCTGTCTTCGTCTCTGCCAAAGACCGCCGTGTTGGCTCATGGTAGTGGGGGCACGTTCAACAGGTTCTCCAAGTTCCCATACCTCAGAGGGTATTGAATCAGGGATGTGTCGCTCTCTCATTTGAATCTAAATTCTGACTTGCTGATGGATGAATGAATTCGACCGCCCTCTAAAAAGGGTTGTGTCGTGTGTGTTCGAGCAAAGTCGTCCTTTCACCTGATCGATGCTTGTTCACAATGAAAGGCGCACACTTCTTCCTTCATTCGAAAGAGCCACGACCCCCTATAACACTACTATCGGGGGCGTGAAAGAGCTCTGCTCATTCGGGCTTGGCATGATCAAGTGGAATTAGACAACAACAACATGGTCTGGTCGATTTCTAGAAAGAGTCGATTCCGAATTCCGTGAGTTCGAAGGAAAAATCACGCATTTCCCTAGAGAAATCCATACCATCGGTTTAAAACTTTTTCCTACAAATGATTCCAAACATGTATATGCAATTGAGTATATGACTGTCATTATAATATAACGTCATTTTTTATTAAAAAAAAAAAAAGAAATTTATAATAATTTCTTCGTATACAAGATAGAGATCTTTTTATTTCATTCACCGAGTATTATTATATTCGATGTTCGAAACTGGCAACAAAGTTCAGCAAAGTTTTGTTTATTTTTAGCTATGGCGCTATTATTTATATTACTGTTTTGTTTTATGAATGTTATTTATTCTGTTCAGAACCATGACATTGATCCTAATGGTTATATTTTGTATTGTCCATGTATGGGTAAGCGATTTATGTGATAAAATTGATGAAGAAAACAATTTTATAATACTTTTGAATCCTATTAGACATTTCCTGTCAAAAGAAGTTTACTCTTTAATGAAAGTAAATATATTATAATTAAGTTTTGTGAAGAATTCCAGTTTTTGAATATTAATTAGCGGTTAAAAAGGGAAAAGAGGCATTTTATCTCTTTGTATCTATAAGTATATTCGCTTTCATTTATGTTGTTACTTTCTTTTGACTTAAAGTAAACATATTGTTGTGCAAGAACTCTAAATTATTTTAATGACATAAGAAATTAATTTAAGTATTTAATTAATTTTATTAAATTCTTTTCTTGCCTCACACTTTTAAACCCAATTTTCGAATGCAATTTCTTTATTATTTGGTTAATTAAATGTATTTTGTGAATTTTGGAAGTAAGAATGGGTAATCTCTTATTATATTATATGAAATTTTATCGCAGTTGCGCTCCTAAAATGATGTATATTATAGGTGCGATGCAGGGTGTTTTCTATTTGAATAAAAATTTAGATTAGAAAAAAATTATAAATAAACATATACTTTTCTTTTTCAATGCTCTGTGCAATTTATAATTTTTTACATTTATTTTATTTAGCTTTTGCATAAAAAGTATATAATTCTTATCATTGGGTTTAACTTTTGTGATATTTTCTTTTAAGAGAAAAAGCAAGCAACAACCACTTTAAAATTATTTCAATGTAATCTTAATAACTGATCTTTAAATATCAAGTTTCACCATTCTTGTTACTGAAGACATTTTGATGTGTATTGTAAGCATTTTTTCCTTGTAGTTATAGGTAGCATTGTTCAAAAAAGTATTTAAATTTGACAAAAATGGTTAATATTTTGTTTGAAATTTCATGCTCTGTATTAAGCATCTTATTATATTCTTTTATTTAACTTAATTTACTCCTTATTTGATAGGATTTTGGAATCATTTTTTAAAAAAAACTTTCATTCTGTTGTATTAAATTTTGCAAAAGTTTTGTCTTCTTTATGTTCATATAATGTTTTGATATTTTAAAAATATATTTAAAAAGTGGTTGATTAATTTAATAGAAATGTTAATTCTTTATGTGTAATACCACTCCAGAAAGAATGGGAGATTGATTTTATGATAAGTGAATTCAGATTTCATGGAGAGATGAAATTTGGCTTTGTTGTGTTTAGATTTCATACTAACTGCATTGTAAATTAAACATTACAACAAACTAAACCAATGAAAAATAATTTAATATTTTTTTTGTAGACATTCACAGAAACATTTAGAATCTATATTCATTAAATTTATTTTTATGCAATTTTTCCCCTTAGGAAGGTTTGGAAATCAGGCAGATCACTTTTTGGGTGCCTTAGCATTTGCACATGCGCTGAACAGGACTTTGGCTCTTCCTCCCTGGGTGGAGTACAAGCCTGGACATTCCAGATCGGTAAGGTATTGGACTTGATGCATTCAAATTTGATGTAATATTATAATTGTACAATAAATCTTTTCCATAACAAAAATAAATTTTATTTTTTTGGAGGTAATTCGATATGAAGATATTTTTTCATAAATAATATTAATAAATTTTTATTTTTTAGCATAAAAGCATTTTTTAGCATTTTTTAAAAAAGCATACTTTGAATTTTTCATGTATTTACTATTTTTATATACAGTTATCTATATGTATTTGACAGATGTGACATATTTCTGACAGAACACAGATTTTAGTATTTTTGTTTTGATTGATTGATTATTATTATTCTTGAAATTTAATTTATTCTTATGTGATAATTCTATAATATTTTTAATATTCCAGTCATTTTAATGAATTTTAGTTATTTTATTCTTCAATTAATCCATTTTAACCAGTTCTTAATCCATTTTCTTTAATTTAATGTCTGTGTTATATCCAAGATAAAAAAAAGTTTTGATTATTTAAAATATAACTTTAAAATGCTTAGTAATGTTTTCTAAGAATTTTAGTGTAATGCTTAGTCATATTTACATTCCTGCTAGCATGAAAACCCAATGTTTTATTTCTTTTCAACTCTGTAAATTCATCCAATTTTTTAAAATTAGAATTGAAAATAATGCCTAACAAGTTTGTATTCTGAAGCCTTTCATAAATTAGTGTTTAGGTTTTTTGTCTCATTCTCATTTCAAATGGTTCTTGAAATTAGTTTTGAATGATATATTTTATTCTTAAGAAAACTGTTAATTTTATTTCAAATGTTGTAAATATCTTATATTCAACTGCAAATGTTTCATATATGTGGATAGTTTTTGTAAAATATAAATGCTTGTAATTAATACATTTTGATTTGCAAAATTAACTTTTTGTTGACTTGTAAAAATGCCATTTATATGTTTTCAAAAAATTAGGTATAATATTTTATAGAAACTTTGTTTCAGAAGATCCAATCATTTGTTAATTCCATTAAAATTTGATAAATTCATTAATAAAGTCACAGTCAATATTCTGATGTTAAAAATTTATACATATAATGAAGGAAAAAATTTAATTTGAGTTTTCAATTGATTTAATACCTATGTTAAGTAGAGTAAGTTGAGTTATGGGAATTTCGACGGTTAAAGTGTAACTCCTTTTTTGGATTTCTTGTGAAAATATAAAATAGTTTATGATAGTTGAAAAAAATTATCATGTACTAAATTTTATTGAGATGACATTGTTATGGCATAATCGATCCAACAAATAATCTTAGCAATGTTAAAACTTTTTCTTAGGAATATTATTTTTTCATGAATTAAAGAATAACAAAATGATCTGACATAATTTTTGTTCATGCAAAATGCCTCTGTGTCTGTAGCAGATGTTATTCCAAAAAGGATTTTTTGGTGTGTAGAAGGACTAAAAGTATGAAAATTATTTTAAAAATATAAAAATTTGTTTCATGATTGTAATATTTTTTAGTTATAATATCAGATTTATAGATAAAGCATTTGCATTTAACTATGAATTTGATATTGACAGTGAAAAGTTGTATACATATTTGTTTTTATCTTTATAATTTTTCTGCCATTTAGAAAGATGCTAGTTTGTAAGCAAGTCCATGTTTGTAAATTCTATGTTCTATGTTTTCAGGTACAAATACCATTTGATACATATTTTAAAGTTGAGCCTTTGCAACAATACCATCGAGTTATCACAATGGAATACTTCATGCAAAACGTAGCTCCTATTATTTGGCCAAAAGGAAAAAGAAAAGGTATTTTCTGTTAATGGTTTCTATAAATTTTCAAATAAAGGAATGTTTAACTAATAACATTACCTGCATTTCAGTATTCTGTTACATGGCCAGAGGAGGAAGTGATCATTGCAATGCTAAAGATGGCAATCCATTTGGTCCGTTTTGGGATACTTTTGATGTTGATTTTGATGAATCTGTATTTTATCAACCCCTTCATTATGATGTGCACTACAGAGACACAGCTCACTTGTGGAATGAAAAGTATTTATTTGTGTTCATTTATTTTAATGATACAAATTATTAAAAATTTTTGTCCTATTCATTTTATATATAGAATATCTTGAATTAATTTATTAGTTTTTTTTTTTTAATTTCATACTATAAAGCCTACTTTTTTGCTTAAGATTTTGTTCAATAGCTAGGTATCATTCAGTGAATTTATGTTATTGATACTTAAAAAAAAATTGTAATTTGCATAGAAAAAGTATAAGATGATTCTTATAGAGAGCGAAATAAAATATTTAGAGTGAACAGTTTTAATAACATTCTGAATATTTCAAAGTCAGTTGAATGACTATTCTGAAAGCTTTCATGTTTTAAATTTAGATAATAATCAGTATTGGCTCTTATATCCTACATTGAAACATATCTCATACTAATACCTTTTAGCATAAGAGCTATACCATGCTAATACCTCAGTATTAGCATGATATAGCTCAGTATTAAAACTACCTTTTTAATATTAATTTTGATAAATTTAATAAATAAGGAATAAAACAATAAGTATTTTTGTTATATTTAATACAGATGAAAGTCAGAAATGAAATTCATCTAAGTATGTATTAATTTTTAAATAAAAAGGATACTCTAAAATTATTTTTAATTATTTTCTCATAAAAAAAATTTAACTGAAGAAAAAAATTAAAAATCTTTTTTCAAATACATCCAAAAATGAAGTTTTTTTTTTCAACATGAAAAATATTTATGCTTTATTACTGTGAGTGCAACAGCAAAACTTATTACTGTTTCCCTCATCAACAACTAATTTCTTTATCATTTTTTATGGTCGACTAATTTCAGAGTTTCGAATTTCTAATGAAAATTCAAAACCCTGCAGGGAATAATCTAAGATTGTTGATGGATTTTGATGCACTAACTGTAATGAATTTAGGGATTATATTTATTAACTACTGAAAATTGGGGAGTGCTTTAGTGTTTATGCACAAACCATCTCAATAATAAGAATATTTTAAATAATAATAAAGTAAGCACAGTAATAAATAATGATAGATATAATTGTTAACTTTTTCATTATTGCATATTTTCCAGGTATTGCTGCTCTGGTCAATTTTATATTGAGTAAAAAATAAGAAAATAAAAACCTTTATAACTTTTTATTTATTTATTTGATAAATAGTAACTTTCAAACTCATGCATTTTAAATTTACATATAATTCAGAAATATAAATTATTTAATTTACTTTTGTAATTCTCTCTCTCTCTCTCTCTCTATATATATATATATACTGCTTTATAAAAATACAAAAAAAAAAAGTTTACAAAAAACTACTTATATGTGTATATACAGCAATACAATTATTATGGGTCTCTTTAATACACTCCTCATTTATTGATTTTTCAAATACAGTTCTACATCTCTTGATGGATTGGAACAAAGTTTGGCATATGTTTTACAGCAATTTGAAGAATTAACTTTATTAATAAAATGCCCCCTAAGAGTTTGAAATGGAGATTAAATATTTTAAAAAAATTATGCCATAATTCTAACTTTTTACTACCAAAAAAATTCTATTTTTAAATTAGTTTAGAATTTTAAAATTTCTTTTTTTAATACTAATTTCATTTCTGTACATTTTTTTAAGTCTTTATTTTAATTTACCCTGTTTATATCAGCTTCTCTTTTGTTGTTGAGCAAACACCTTTTGTTATTTGATATCTATTCTGCATACTTGTGACATTATTAAAAAAAAAAAAAATTTCAGCCACTTTTACTTTGCTTTTATTATACATAACATTTTTTTAATGCATATTGTCTTTTAATATGGTTGAAATTAATTAAATATTTAATCTAATTTTAGCCTAAGAAGGTTAATGGGTACAAAACCTTTAAAGGTATTATTAATTTAAATTGTGGGTTTTGAAAACTGTTAAATAAAGCATAATCCTTTTGAATTAAAAAAAAATCTGTTTAGTGTAAAAGTATGTATTTTGGTTTTTCTTAAAAATGTATAGAACAGATAAATTAGGATGAAGACATGGCAGACACTAGCACCTTTAAATACTGATAAATTTCATTGTTAATACATTTCTTTTATGCTTTCATTTGTAATGAAATTTATATAATATTTGCTGCTGTTTGCTAATTTGATACCTTAAAAGATATATTTTAATTATTTATTACTTTTTCATTTGCTGAATAATATTGTAATTTTGAATAGAATTTAAATTAATGAATGCTGTAAAGTACAGGTGTGTTAAAGAATCTGAAAACTTCTATTTTTATTCATATATTAAAAAAATGTAAATATTAAACTTCACTGGGCATTCCGCAAATTCAGTCCCCCCCCCCCGAGATTAAATGATAGTTGTAAATTTTTGTTTAAATGATTGATAAAGATTTTGAATCATTCAGATAAAATTTGTGCCAGCAAATTATTAACTTTTTGCCAGATTTTTAAGAACTATTTAATATATTGAAGGTTTTTTTTTTTCCCATTTTCAAATTTTATTTAATTTTGTTATAAAAAATATCTTTTGCCATTTCTTTAAAAAAATTATTCCTCATATTATTTAGTAGTATTTTATATTTAAAAAAAATATAGTTGATGTTTATTGGTAAATTAGAATTATTATTATTTACCCAACATCTATGTCTATTCTCATTAACCACTAAAGACTTCTGGTTTTAATTGATCAGTTGAATGGCAAATGGCTATACAACTGACTGTTTTTCAAAATATTGAGAGGAAATTATATTTAAATAAAAAGTTTTGATCAGAGTTCTGTTTTTATTTCAGATTTCCACCAAATGATTTCCCTGTTCTGGCTTTCACAGGAGCCCCTGCAACTTTTCCTGTGCGTTCGGAAGATCGCGAACTTCAGCAGTACCTTCTCTGGAGTGATGCAGTTTTGAAGGAAGCAAAGACTTTTATCAGTAACATGGTGCCCAGAGGGCCCTTTGTTGGTATTCACTTGCGCAATGGACCAGATTGGGTGAGTATGTGTCTTTTTGTTTTGTTCCAGTAATATAGATTTTATTTATTATATAAAAATTCTGATTGAATATAATGAAAAAATTCTTTTTTACTGATTATATTTAAGCCCTTAACAGTCTCATAATTTTGAAGAAAATGGTCATAAAAGTGCCTATTTTTTTATTCAAGAAAATTATATAAAACTGAGTGTATACTTTAAAATAAATGAGCTATCTCTAAAAACATTGCAAATAGTGTAGGGCAGCCATCTGGTGTATATATTGAGAAATAAACATGATTCTGGGCATAAGAAATAGATTGTTTTAATATTTTTGGCGCATTACTTTTGAATACGCCAGCCCGGAAACATCACGGGCGCTAGAAATAGAGGTAGAAATTTCACCCCTTCATTCTCACGGGAGCAGAAGGAAGGGGTTAAATTCTCTTTTAATATAATTAGTACCATCAGTATGAACCAATTATAAGCCATTGTTGTTCTTCACTCTCTACCTCTTATATTTCCAAATTTACTATAAAAACATAAATGTTGTTTAGAGTTACTTTATGTGGGTCTAATATGTGGTTATTAATGTATATGATTGGCTGTTAGGAATACTCATCAGCATTAAAATGTAAGAAAAATAAAAAATCCAATTTCTTAAAATTCAACATACAAGGTTACATACAATTCAACATACATACAATTGTTAATGATGAGGGTATGAGTAATTATTTTTGGTGTAATTGATGTTTCAGTGTATGAAAGGAATTAGAGTTGTTTTTATTGCATTAATTATTCTTTTTATAAGAGGAAAAAAAATTGCTTGTTTAAAAAGTTTTGATAATTGTTAAAAAAGGAAATTGTTTTCTAATTATTAATTTTTTACTAATAACTTGCTTATAGCGATAAAATTTGCCTGAAAAGTCAACTTATATAAATTATTATTTATAATTATCTACACCATTATTTTAAATAATAATTGCATATTATCTTGTAAATTGATTACTTAAAATGAGTTTTATTTGTTAACTAGCAGCCTTTGGCGACCAGTTGGTTCGCCATGAGTAATGCATTCTAAAATTTTCAATTAAGTCACATATTCATTAGTCTTGAAGTCATTCCGGGCATTGATTGGCGTGAAATTAAAAATGCTTTTTTTTCTGTGATGTTGCCAAAATATTAAATATATTTTTTAAAGAAAGCGAAAAAGGGAAAAAAAATGATTGAATAAATGATTTAGATGTTGCAAATGATTATAGTAACTTCGGCTTTGCATTTATTTTTTAGAAACTATCACATTTTATAATGGGAAAAAATTATTGAATTAATGATACAGATATTGCAAACGATTATAGAAATATGCTATTAAGTCGGAATTTCAATGCATATCCTGTCTGAATTCAATCAGGTTTACCGTAAATAAAGAAGATTTGTTGAATAAATGATTTAGATATTGCAAACGATTATAGAAACCTTTACTTTGCATTTATTTTTTTAGAAAATGTCACATTTTATGTTTCTTTTATTTTATCCAGTCACGTGCTAAAAGTTGCATTTCTTTAAACTTGATTTACGATGCTAGTTTTTTTAAATTTGAACTTCTGTCATTGTTTTCTTTTATTTTATCCAGTCACGTGCTAAGAAAAAAACATGGTTAAAATATTTCTTTAAAAATTCGTTAAAAATAGACGCTTGAGTTATACATTAAAACACTGATACCATTAGAAAGCTAATTTTTTAATCTTTAAATTGATGTAAAAATCATGTTTGTGCGGTAATATTTTTCCAAAATTATGATGGAAAAATGTCGAAATTTTGCTTAACTTTTAATTAATTCAAATTCTAATAAAAAATTCGAAAAAAGGGCTCCGAGGTGCACATTCCCGACCTCCAAGGTATACATGTACCAAATTTGGTAGCTCTAGGTCCAACGGTCTGGCCTGTGGAGTGCCAACACATACACACACATTGAGCTTTATTATAATTATAGACGATTGCAATGAAGTGCTTCATTGTATAAATTGCTAAAATAAATAAAAAATACTGAAAGCTTTTTAAAATTTAAGGTTTTCTGAGTAGGATTATGAAGGAGGGGGAGAAAAATTAATATTTTTAAGATTATACAGATTTCATTTCACAATTCTCTAAATATTAATTTTGTCTTTGGCAGCAATAGTTACATGAATTATGAATTAGAAGAATGTTAAGTGTGATATCATTTCCATTTATATTATTATGATTTTTTTTTTCATAGCAGCACACATCTAAAAGTTTTTTCATTCCAATAGAACAAAAGAAACCATTAAGGTAAATAATTAATTGAATGAGTATGAAATTGGCATGTTTATAAGAGTCAAGAAAAAAAAGATTGAATTATTATAATGTCTAGTAAATAACATATTTGAATAACCATGTTGATATTAATAGTTATATAGGAACAAGACCTGAGCTTAAAAAATTATACTGATATAGAGTTCTTCATCCAATATAAGCCAATACATATGTATATTTTTTAGGTTTAACACTTGTTAATTTTAAATATTTGGTATTTAGATGTTTAAAAGATTTTAATAATAAAAATGATTTTTTCTGACACATGGAAAATGTGACATATTTCTACTCCTAGATTAGGAAATTATTTTATGTCTCAACATAAACTATTTTAAATATTTCTACTTAAACACCATAGTATTTTCTGTCTTTCTAATTTGGTGCCATGTACATGAGGTTTAATTTGTTTTATCTAACCTTTTCAGAGCCAATTAGAGTAAAGAGGCTGTTAAAGTCTGTTCTTGTCTAAATTTCTATTTTACATTGGGAACTTTTTTTTTATTACCAGTTTTGTGTAGACCTTATTTGGGAAACTATTAAAAATTGTAAATAAGTTTTAAATTTACTTTGAAATTCTAAATAGGAAATGAATGTTTTATATAAGTAGTGCAAATGTCAACTTAAAGTGTATGGCACTAAATTCAGTTGAAAGAAAAACATAATAATTAGAGATCTGATGAATAACATGATTACATTAAATATTATTGATAATTTGCTAACAGATAATGATGTCTCATAAATTTATCTTTGAAGAAATGAATTTAAAAAAAGACATTGATACAAATGAAATAAAGTGTTAATTAATATTTATTTTCCAACTTAATGTAATTAACAAAAATTTAGTTTCCAACAGAGTTTTTAATTTGATTTTATTATTGTTACCATTTTGTTTATTTTGAAATGCATTAAATATTTATATTGGAACAACAATGTGTTTGAATTTAAGATTCTGACCAAAACTTTAAAATTTTGTTTACTATGGGAATGTTATCATGAAGTTTATGTTGCAAATTGAAACTGTGCAAATTATTAAATATTTTTATTTGCTTCTTGAGTTTATGATGAGATGTATTTTTATATTTCTTTACCATATGCATATTAATTTCTTTTTTAATTTTCAAAGCTTGTAAAGTAAGTAATGATTTTATTTTACTTATTTTTAAAAACTTGTATGCTAAACAAATTTTAATATGAATTCTTAATTTCATATTATACATATTCAGCAGCATAATACATAATAGTAATTTTATATCTGTTTAAAAGTGCTCATCAAAAAATGAGATTAAATTATTCCAAAATATTATCAAAAGTGTAATATTGTTGTATAATCATTTGAATTATTTATTAAAAGAAACTATGACAGTACAATTACAGAAAAGAATCATTGATATTGTAAAAAGAATTTCAATTTATTATTTGTTGCTTATAATCTTAATTATATATAGATCACTGTATAGGTAAGTAGCAGTTGTTGCAATTATTAATGAAATCTACGTAACATTGTATCTTTATTATATACTTTAATCTTAGTCATTTTTCTCATAAAAAAGTGTTCACTTCCAAATAGAATTACAAAAAAATTTTTTAGACTTTTTTAAAATCTTTTAATTGCCAATAAAATCTTACATGAATTTGCCTTAGGCATTTTTGTCATATTCCTCTCCCTCATTCTATGTTTATGTGTGAAGGAAATCCCTATTCTTTCATTTTATTGCATTCCAAATTGTTTTTAGTTGTAATGCTAGCAGTAAATAACAAGAAAATTATTATATAATGCTTTTCAAACAATATATATGTGCTATAGGCAGTGGACAGATTTCAGATAGTCTTTATATTCATTCTTGGAAATTAAGAAGTTGCTTGCACTTCTGCCTTTTGTGCCTAAAGATGTGATTTATTGTATTTGAAATTCATTCAAAATCCAAGCTCTATATGATATGTAGTGTAAAAAAGAAAACTATGTGATATGACTAACCAGGATATAGTTGACTCTGTTATTCATTCATTATTTTCAATATAAGTTAAAAAGATAAACAAAATTCGATAAATGTTTGACAGAATATGATTTTTTTTTAAGTATTAGCACATGCATTCTATGGTATGTTAGCAGATTTATTATTATTATACTGAAATGTGATTGTTGTTTTTTAGGTTCGGGCATGTGAGCATATTGAGCACAGCCCACTGCTGTTTGCTGCGCCTCAGTGTCTCGGGTATCAGAATGAGTTTGGTTATGCTACCCCTGAGTTGTGCTTCCCAACAAAAGATATAATTCTCAGGCAGCTCAAGACAAAAGTCAAGGCTTTGAAAGCTAAAGCTGTATTTGTTGCATCGGATCATGATCACATGATCAGTGATATTGAGAAATGCATGAAAGATTTAAAAGTAAGGACGTTGCATTTACAAAGTCATTTTTAAACCATATTTTTGTTTCTGTCTAATTTGTTTCTTTCTATTTTTGATGTTCTGTATTTAGGAATGGATAGATTTTTAAAGGATGGGATGTATTAAACATACTACTTTTTAGAGCAATATTAGTTTTAAATTGAAATATTTTGACTTCAAGTTACATACATTATTTTTTTCTTTATTTTTTAATGATTTATAAGTCTGTATTTAACTATTAAATAATGTTATAGACACTGAATGTATGTAAACAAATTAAGGTTATGATAATCAATGTAAGTAATAATTTTTTTAAACATTAAATTTGTCAATATTCCTGCCAATTAACATTTAGGATAATTCTGTTTCTAGTTTATCAAAACCAACTTACAATAGGGAGAAAATATAAATAAATTATTGATCTGGATGGCTAAGATTTAGTTAAAATTTTGATTGAATAATAATAATAAAATGCTATTCTTTTGTGTTTGACAATGTCTTTTGAGTTTCATCTCAGAGTAATGTTTTAGTCTAAATTTAAGCTTCTTTACCAGACATTGGGAGGATTAAAAAATTACTATTTCCAGTGGAAATTTTCACACAGACTCTGTTGTTGTCTGCCTTACAACTCAGGACTTTGGGTGGAGGAGTCAAAAGCTAATTGGAGGTTCAGGCAGTACTAAGCCCAAGCTTTGTTTTATGCAAGATCATGCTTATTTTCCTGGTCCTAGCTCTTGGTAGAGCATCAGTCTCATAACCAAAAGGTCATGAGTTATGTAATCATCTCGGCCAAAGACCACCGTGTAGGCTAATGGCCATTGGGGCACGTAAAATAGGTTGTTACTGCAAAGTTCTTCAAGTTCCCATAACCTCTGGGGATACTGAAGCAGGGATGAGTCGGTCTGTGATCTGGATCTCAATTCTGACTTGTGGGTGGATAAATGAGTTCAACAGTCCCCTGAAAATGGTTGTGTCGTGTGTGTTCAAGCAAAGTCCTACTTTTACCTTAATATTGCTTGTTAACAACGAAAGGCACACACTTCTGCCTTCATTCGAAAGAGCGAAATCTCATTTGGGCCTGGTATGATCAGGCGGCATTAGACCCACCACGTTTAAGTGACAACTTGGATTATTGATCTCAAAAATTGTTGTGTCTTCTTTAGACTTCTGGCAATCAACAGAATATGTACATAATGAGAATGTGCATTTTTAAATCATTTCAAATAATAATCTTTCCATGAAACTATTGATTGATTAACTATGTAGTAAGAATTTAAGGATAAGTTGTTCTTTTTTCTTCTTAGAGACTCATCCACTTTAAATGGTTGGAGATATTCTAATCTTGAGGTACCTAGGAATTTTTACTCTGTTTAAATTTAATCCTCTCTGAATCTTTTATTTTTTTTATTTTATTACTCAACTGCTAGGGAGCTATGCAGGAAAAATTGCTGCTGCTGTGTTTTTTTCTTGCTGCAGTAGGCCCCACCCCAATACTGATCCAATAGATAAGTGGTCTTTGATAAATCAAATCAAGAGGTAATTAGTTTGCTTGGTATCAAATGGCACTTCCCTTTGTTGAGCTTGTATTTAATGGGATCACTGTTCCTGATAGTTGATTCTGAATTTGTAGTATGGTATTAATCTTGCAAGTTAGGAGCCAGTGAGCTGTCGATATGTATAGTGTTTGATTGTATGGTGGGCCTCAATTTCTAACAATGTCATATAGGGGAGGGAGAGCATGTTCCTGTCAATGGTAGATAAAAAAAATTTCCAATGCATATGTTATTATTATTGCATGATGTGTTCTAACAATGATAGTTTTAAGGTATTTTATCTTTTTTAATTGAAAATTCTCACTGATATTGTTGATGAGGTAAAAACTTTGATAAGATTTGCTTGTAAAAGTCGTTTCTAACAAGGAGTTGCAGCAAATCTTCAAATTCAAATCTATGTCTTTATTTTCTGTTTATTCTCACAAAAAATTAAATTTTCTGCTGGAAATTATCATATTTGAAGAATGTTTAAATACTCAACCTGAAGGAAAGAGGATTGTAGTACAGTATATTATTATATAGAAGATGAGGATAGCCTAATTATAAAACAATGTTATGTTTACTTTTAGTATTGTTATGTTATGTCAAAGCATTGTTATATTATGCTTACTATATTATGATGCTTCAAACGGCATTGTTTCAGCCATTTTCAAATTTGGGTTCGTCATTAGCATGCTCCTATTATGTGAAGCTTAGTCTTTAAAATATGGTTAACTAATGGACTTGATGTACTATGGGAAAAGTATCAACTTTAAAAATGATTTCCTTTTTCTAGAAATTGCATAATTTGGAATTTTTAAAAAAAAAATGCTGTTAATTGCAGTAGTTTGTTATTCACACTTTTTCACTTATTTGTCAGCATAAATTAAGATAATAATTGTTTTTAAATTTATATAAATACAACTGTCTTTTGCATTAGTTAGAAATGAGTATTTTTTTACTACATTTGCTTGAATTTTAAATGCTGATTTTTTTTCCCCCCATCATGTTGTGTACTTATTCAAAATTACTTGACAACCACATGGATCATGTTTATCAAAAAATCAAGAAAAGCTGAGTCTAAAAATGAATGAACATCAAAATGGTATTTCAACTTAAAATAATATATTTCTATATCCTTTCATTTATCATAAAATTTGTAATAATATTAATTATAATAAAAACTAGTAAATAAGATAATTATTACTGTAATAATTTTTTAAAATGTAGTACTAATATTGAAAAAAATAAAGATTTCTTTACATCATTATGAATACAATAAAACTTCAAGATAAATAGTACAATTTACATATAACTACTCACAGCATCGTAAAGAGTGGGGAGATTTGTATTCCTCTTTTTGATGGAATTGTAAAAAAGAATGTGAATGAATTTAAAATCTTTAAAAATTTATTTCTTGAGTATACAAAATAAAATTGTATATAATTAGAAAAAGTAATTTGGAAATAAAATCTTTTAAATGTATTTATTTGCTTTTTAAATTTTTGATGATATATTTAACATGCATTGGCAAACTCAAGAAACCAGAAGAAAAAAAAATCTAACTTGCTAATTTTAAAATCCTTATAATCTTCCACTTATCTGTTGATTTTGTATTATATATAATTTTTATTTTTTAAAATTCCTTTTTTCAGGTGAAAGCTTACAAGTTGCCAGTTTCCAACCCCCATGTGGATCTGGCAATCCTGGGTCTTTCAAACCACTTCATTGGCAACTGCATCTCCTCGTTCACGGCATTTGCTAAGAGAGAGCGAGATGTCAACAACCTCCAGTCGTCTTTCTGGGCTTTCCCAGCCCCTTCAAAGACACCCATTACCCATGACGAGTTTTAGAACAAAACAATTTGTGATATATTTTTGTACCGATTTTGTAATAAAATGATTTTCTTAAAAATACTGTAAAATTGATTTCTTTTTGGTCTTCAATGACATCTAAAAATTGAAAATAGTTTTCATAAGTGTCATTTTGTTTTTAGATTTAAAAAATTATTAATTGTCCTTGATTTTCAAATTATGTCTGCATTTTTTTAACTGTGTTTTTAAAACTTGTCCTTAAAATTATTATATGATGTAGATTTATTTGCTGATCATATAGTGACGAACTTATTAAATCTTTTGGATTCTCAGCACTGTTATTTATTTCTGACTTTTCTAAGTCAACTTCTTTGAAATTCCTAGAAATATGCGAAAAATATTCAATAACTTTTGTTTAGTCTTAATAAAAATAATTGAATGAATTATTTTCTATGAATTAAAATAATGATTTTAGATAACATAAATAACTTATTGAACAAGTTCTCTTGGGATTTAAAATTCTTTTTGCACAATCAATAATGAAAATACATTCCTACCCCCTCCCCCTTCGGCATGTGTAATAGGTGAAGAGAGAACTAATGAAACGTATAATTCTTGGTATACAAAAATGGGTTTCCAAACACCGTATTTTTTAAAAATTGCTTTTTGTTATCTACTAGCTGGTACCTGGCGCGTTGTTTCTGCAGAAGAGATAATCTTGGAAATATTCTTTGGAAATTGAAATAGTTATCTTGTTGCATTAAGAAGGATATTTATCTTCTTGTCGGCAATGAATACATTCATAGAAGTTGAAGGATATTAAAGGAGAAGCATAGATAGTATTTACTTTATTTTCATTATTCTATTCTACAAACATTCATTTTTATATATTGGATTTATGTATTTTTTAAGAACTGTAAAGCCTGGTGTTCTTTTAGAATGGTAATGAAAGAAATTATTCATTGTATCTCATGATTTGTTTTATATGATCAAGTATAATATTAAAAAAATGTGATAATATTTTCTTCTAAAATTGATTAAACATACACAAATATTCATACCTTGAAATCTTTAATATAGCTGGAAAGATACTTTTTTGAAGATTAAGATTGTGCAAAATGATTTGTACTATAATATTTTCAGAAGTTACTGCAAAAAACGCTCAAATTTTTATCAAGATTTTAATTAAAATTTCAAACCTATAGGATTGGTTCCTCTAAAACTTTTTCACACATTTTCTAATGAAACTATTCCCCCAGAGAACGACTTACATAGCATGTACATACAATGGCTACGAAATATTAACGTCCAGCTTGAATTTATCACATTTACTAAATCTGTTGTCTTCTTGACGTGTTATTTGGTGGTTAATTCATGGTGAATAGATAAGGTAAATAGATTTGAAAATATTTTTTATACTTTAGATGATTGTATTGTGTCTACAACCTTTGCAAATGCAAGCAATTTGCTGTCGAAGTTTTATCGCAATCGGATGAGCGGTACGGCACCGTAAAAGAGACGTACTGACAAACATTCATTTTTATTTATATAGTTTAGTCAAGCGGCTAAAAACTAACATAGTAACACTACGAAGTTTAATTCTGAGCATTGTTTACATCTAATGTGGATCGATGAACGAACTTCGATTAATTGGAAGACTGGAACTCCTCCTCCGCTTCAAACCGAATACTAGCTGTAACCGCCAGAAGAGCCACTGCTGTCTTGTGCGATAGGCAGCCACCTGTTCTTAAAATCGAATTTATTACTTACTGGCAGCAAATAGTTTTAAATTTAAGGAAATAACTCGTTGTTCGATTTTTACCTTTCAAAATTTTTTCTCTTCTTTTCATTCTCTCTGATACATCCGGTTTCAGATCATCTGAAATGTGGAAAGGTGAAACATTCATGAGCTTTTTAGTAGTTATTTTCTATTCATAATCTATATATATATATATATATATATATATAAATTAGCAATATAAGAGAAAACGAAACTAATTATGGAAACTTAACCAAAAACTATTTCGGATTCGAAAAAGAAAAACATTTAAATTTAAAAGGCAATCACAGTATTTAGTGTGCGCGAATGCAGCTACTACTAAAATACTGATGAATCACATAAATTAGCAATATAAGAGAAAACAAATTTCAATTTCAAACAAAACAATTGTTTTCTCTTATATTGCTAATATATATATATATATTAGGTTGGTGCGTATGAAATGTCGGATTCTCTTTACATGCGGACGTTTGTCTCCCTGTTTTCGTTATACTTTTGTCTTTGGCATAACCTCATTCATAGTCGTATTATCCATTGCCAGAGACTCATTTCAGCAAAATAGGTTTTCTCGAAGGTCTTCCCTTTTGTTATTTCTTTTGAGTTTATTGCCGATATGAATTCTGCCGACATTCGCGTCATTTTCTTATATGAGTACAAACTTGGTAATAGTGCTGCAAAAGCTGCACGCAACATAAACCAAGCGTTTGGGGAGAATACGGTTAACGATCGGAAAGTGCAGCGTTGGTTCGAAAAATTTCGGACTGGCGATTTTTCACTGCAAAATGAGCCGCGCGGAAGATCCAAAACGTCTGTGAAGAATGATGACCTGAAGGCTCTAGTGGAAGCGGATCCAGCCGTATCCACGAGGGAACTTGCTATCAGGATGAAAGTTGACCATACAACGATATTGAGACACCTTTCTGAGATTGGCAAGGTTAAGAAGATGGACAAGTGGGTACCGCACGCACTGACAGAGCGAAATAAGCTGGAACGAACTGGAATATGAAGTTTTGCAGCATCCACCATATTCACCGGATCTCTCGCCAACCGATTTTCATTTTTTCAAGCATTTAGAGCTGTTTTTAAGGGGCAAACACTATGAAAATGAAGACAGTCTAAAGAACTCGATATCAGAGTTTATTAATTCTAAAGACCAAAATTTTTTTAAGACAGGCATCTACGCTTTAAAATCTCGTTGGGAGAAGTGTATTGAAGCGAATGGAGCATACTTTGATTGAATAAACAGCTTTTGAAGAAAGATATGCAGTTTTATACAATCACTTAAGAATCCGACATTTCATACGCACCAACCTAATATATATATATAATATGTGTGTGTGTTTGTGAAAGTTTGGATGGATGGATGTTTGTTACTCAATCACGCCATAACGGCTGAACAGAATGGGATGAAATTTAGCACAAAGATAGATTAGAGTCAGGAATAGAACATAGGCTACTTTTTATTGCGGTTCATTGAATAGTTAATTAAAAACTAATTTTCTAGCCAAAAAAGGTGAGGCCAAACACCGCCAAATATGAGGAAAGATCGCGGTTTTTTCCCCCAACCGTAACCTGGTAAGGGTTAGTAGAATTTCGACCGATTATTTCAAACAATGCTGTTTATATTTTTATTGTTTGATGTATTTAAAATCAAATGTTGTTAAGGAATCGATCTTTCGGATTCATTCTGGAGTTCTTTTAAATTAAAATGAAACAGAATAAAGGAAGTAAAATATTTCTCAACTTCATTGCGTCACCCCAACTGGTGTAGGAAAGTCGGACATGCGCGTTACGCCAACTGGCGTTGAAAGTTCGTGCGTGATTGCTGACTACTGTGTTTTCATTTAAATTAAAAGTTTTAAAAGGATGTGTATGATACTGTTATAATTATCTCGATCTCTATCCACAAATAAAATGGTTTTGACCGGACTCGATTTGCTGTCTTGTTTTATTTTGAGTATTCAGAGTAAATAAATTGTTTTGACGTTCGTTGTGTGTTTTTGTTATTAAATTGTAATAATGTTATATATTTTTCGTATATGCTTATACTTTTAAATGCAACGTTTTTAGGTTAGGTTTATTTATTTATTTTTTTGATTTTTCATTATTTGATAGTTTTTCGTATTCATACAAAATATCATTACTTTATTTCGAAACCTGTTTGATAACTTTTACTGGTAATAGTATAATTAATTATACGATATTCAGAAGGGTCGGTGCTAAATTTTGAAATTGGAGCAACTGAATTTTTTTTTCAAGTTTGTTCATAATATGAATTCTGTATTGTGATAGAAGTTTACTTCATTAACCCTTTGCGATGGGCCAATTTCTCTGATGGGAGTACCTAGTCGGAGCAAATTCAGCATTTCGGAATTATTTCTCCCTTAGTGATCGAAAGCAAATACATGGATATTAGAAAACACTGAATTCGTTGAAACGGATTCATCGCGTTTAATAGTGCTTAGAATACATAAAAACATAAATTTTTAATTTCTGTCATTTTCCAAAGTGAGAGATTTTGCAAAGCAATCACCGATATGAAGTCCTGGAGCGGTTCAAAGCGATTATATATATATATATTACACAAGTGTTAATAACACCTTGCCACCATACCGGCGGCACGACTTTTACAACGACTTGCGAATGTCGCCACTGTGGAGGCATCGGTCGCAAAGGGTTAACACGTATACGACTTACCTATGCAGTGCCACTTTGCCCTGTCGTTGTAGCACCCAGAGGGCTGTTGCCAGGAAAGGATGGTATCCAGCCAGGCACTGCGATGGAAGTCACGGAAACCCCACATGCCACACAAGCCGACTGAAAAACAATCATTTTAAGACGGTTGGCGTTAAATTCTCTAAAATCATTTCATGACTCATTGATGAAATATAAATTTTTTCCAAGTTGGTCAATAACTTAATGCAGTTAATTTTTTAAAAAATTCTTAAAATCGCTATTTTATTTATTAGTCTAAGCTTTATAAGCCATGTAACATCTTCAAGACTGAGTGATCACTGTTGTCTTGTATTCATGTTATCTGGCTACTAACCCAAACGTTGCGAGTTCGATCCTCGTTATAGCCAAAGGCTACATGTTTAATGCATAGCTGTCACGATCCCAATTAGAGAATTTGGAGTTTTACCATTCAGCGCCAAAATATATTTGGTACATCTGACAGTTTAGTTTGATTCTATATACAATGTTGTGTGTAACAGAAAATATGTATTTTATGTTTCATTTTTTTACAGGCTAAGAATTTTGAAACTCGTTTGTAACATGAGCAGTCATATTTGAAGGATTATATTTTTGGTTTGGGTTTTATATTATAACGAAATACCATACATAAAAAATATAAGAATGATCTGTTATGCACTCAATCTGTTTTTTATTCAAATGATTTTATTGATCCTTTTATAACGATGCTTTTCCAAAAACATCAGATATTTGAAAACAAAACATAATTTGAGTGTAATTTTATTGTTGCACAAACTTTTCGTGCAGATATATTTAAGTTGTGGGGCCGAAATATTTTTTACATTTTTGTAATTAATACTATCACTATATGATTTCATGTACTAGAACTCTCTATTGGAACTATCTACTAATTTGTCTATTATTAATCGTATTACTATCCGCAGACAGCTGATGCTGTATATGCATATTTGTTGTGAATAGAAAGATAAAATGATAAGAAAGTCAATTTTTAATATTTATCAAGAAAATAATTATATATAAACACGTTTCGGTGCTAGCTTCTCAAATATAAATTATTAAGAAGAGGGGGGAATGCAGAATTTACATAACATAAAATATTTTGCCCAAGAGATTATCAAGTGTTTACACTTCATGATTGAAAGGTTCCATTCTGTGTTTTGCCACAGAAAACTCAAAAGCTCTGTTTAGTCTAAAGCTTAGTATTAGCTTCTGCATGAATGCAGACATTTAGAAGATTCCAGATTTGATTTTGAAGGTATTTAAAATTTATCAGCAATAAATAAATTAGTTTATTATCAATGCAAATATTATCAATAATAATTATATTGCTTTAAGTTTAAACAAGATATAATGAATGAATTAAATAACATAAACCTATTTTTAATGATTGATATAATTTTGTTAGTTGAAACTCTAGAAATAAATATTCAAGTATCCGGCTAGGTTTTATTGCTGCCTATCTTAATACTTTGGAACATCATTTAAAATAATAAGGCAACTTGTAGCGAATAGATCGCTGCCATGAAATAATCACTTAATTATAAAGAGGAAAATAATGACATTCGAAAGGCTATACCTCTTAATGTTATTATTCATAATCATACGCCGGCGTCCTGGCATAAGGGTAGCACGTCCTTCCCCGTGATCTGGGCGTCCCGGGTTCGAGTCCCGGTTCCGGCATGGTTGTTCTGTGTTCTATCAGCAAGATATATGAATGTGCCTCCCCCCCCCCCTCTAAAAAGGGTTGTGCTAGACCAGTGGTGGGGAAACTTTTTTTAAGACGGGCCATTTGTAATAACTAGACGATCGCAGCGGGCCAAAGAATAAGGCTTAATCTTTAACAAATTTATGTGTTCTATAAACATATACATATATTATTACATACACTTATTATTTTAATAGTAAAAAAGCGTATGGTAAGAAAATTATAAGCACAAAATATAAAATGAATTTAGTGTAGTTCTTGATGTGAAGTATTATCACTTTATTTTCTGGTGTCATTACTGGTTGATGGTGCATGAGACAAATGAAATTGAGACTGTTTTATCAAAATTTCATCATAGTCTGGTTCCATTTGTGAAGCAGAAATTCTTAAAGTTGATGATAGGTGCTCATCTGTAATTCTGTTTCTTAAAGAAGTTTTCCTGAGCTTCATTGTTGAAAAGATTTGTTCGCATATATAAGATGAGCCGAACATTGTTATTATCTTCATTGCATGAGTAATTAGATTTGGGAAATTATCTGGACTGAAATTTTTATAAAATTCTAGTAATGGTACTGTAGAAAAGTTTGTTTCAGGAGAGTATTACAGTTCAGTTCTATTAACTCAAGTTGAAATTTTGCATCAACTTCTTCGTAATTAACATTGAATGGGGTCGCAAAAATACTAAACTGGTTCCACTTTTCTAAAGTCTTGAAATCTCCTTTCAATTTCTGAAGATAGTTTTCTCAAATTAATTTCGTATTTTTTAACCTTATTGTTTGATATAGTGAATTTTAAAGATCGTATTCTTGGAAAATGAGAAAAATCAGATTTAGAGATCTGATTAGCATATAATAATAACTGTAATTTGAAACTCTTCAGGTATTGCCAAATATCGTGATGAAACTGATTTTTCCCTTGCAATTTGAGATTAAGTTGATTCATGTGTACGAGGAGATCTGTGAAAAAAGTGATATCAGAAAGCCCCGTTTCTTTTTCAAAGACGTCAAATTGATTATAAATGTCTTTATCAAGAAGAAAATCCAAAATATCGACTTTTAAATCCCAAATTCTTTCAAATACTTTTCCAGCACTTAACCAACGAACTTTTGAATAATACAGGATATCGGAATCCTCAGCATCTACGGACTAAAAAAACTGTTGAAACTGGCGATGTAATATTCCTCTGGAACGAATCATATTTACTAGTTTTACAACAATATTAAGTATATGGTCAATATCTAAAGCCGATTTACAAAGAGGCATCCTGATGTATAAGGCAATGTAATAAATGCTCGCTTGTATTTATATCTACCTGCAAGGATGGTTCGGGAATTGGAGTTTTGCGGTTCTTTCGGAAAAACAGAACAATGAATCGAAAATGCGAGAGTGTCTTGAAGTTTCGAGCGAAGAGGAGTCGGCTGTTTGGGTCGAATGGATTTGTCCAGAATACTATTGTGTTTTGAATATCACCGCAGGTAGTTTTTATGCGGATGGTCACATTACGAAGTAAGAATACGTTCAAACATTCTCACGACGGCACTCTTAAACGGGCCGGATTAAACTTTTCCGCGGGCCGGACTTGGCCCGCGGGCCGTAGTTTTCCCATCACTGTGCTAGACAGTGTGCGACGGTCACCTTCATTGGAGCTAGAAGTCAGACTTCTGAACTCTGGGTACTCAGGGGTCTTTACCCTCACAAGCTACTACACCCCCTTTCCGTGGAAACACAGCCACGACATCATCATAACCGTAAATGAGTGGAAACAGTTTCTCAAGATTAGTATACCGAGGTCCAATCACTATACGTTGGATTGTAGAGTCGGGCTTTGGCGTATGTATGGAGAATGCCTTTTGTCTGGATACATTGGGTCGTCAGTAAAGTTTGGTGGATGTGGAATTATGGCCTGGAGATGTTTCTCGTGGTATAGACAGGGATCTTTGATCCTAATTTTCGGTAAGCTTAATGCCCACTCCTACTCCACTATTCTAGACAACAATGATCTTTTTACGCTGATGCAATTTTGCAGGGTCGAATCATTGTTATTTTCAGCCTCATTTATCATGTTGCAAGATTCGACATGGATTAGTCTGATGACAATGGGACCAGCCGACTGGACGGGTTTGATCAGAGTCCAGACTTTAATCTTATAGAAAATGTCTGGGTCATGTTGGATGTATGAGTTAAGGCGTGCAGGAACCATATAAAATCGATGAAAGGAGGTGCATGTTTTCTCCAAGCCGAGTGGGAGAAAATGAAGAAATTGTCCATCATCCGAACACTTGTGGAAAGCATGCCCAGGAGGGTTAAGGTATCCGACTAAAAACACTGGATATGGAGCACATTGACGATTTTTTTTCCATTTCTATTTCTTGTGGATCAGACTTTCCTCTTTCCAAAACAGTTTATTTTTTCTAGGAAAAGGAAAGTCTCACCTATTATTCAGAAGAATTTTAAGTAAATTCTACTTTTCAGCTAAAAAGGAGCACTTACATACCCAGGATGTAATAGTCTTACAATTGTACACATCTTAAACGTACTATATTCTCATTATGTGACTTGTTTTAATTCTGCTATTCCTTAAAGTACCCGACAACGTTAAAAACAAGGGTTATGAACCACAATGAGAGGTTTTTTTTCATTGCTATTTCTTGTAGTTCAGACTTTCTTCTTCATAAAACAGTTTATATTTTCTAGGAAAAGGAAGGCCTGTCATCCGGGGTCTCTTATTTTTTCAGTCTAAAATTTGTATTTCACTTCAGTTCTCTCAATCCTTTCATTTTCATGAAAATTCTATGCCGTTCGCATGATATCTCATAAACTAATAGAGGTATTTTCATAAGAAAGCGTGTGTTTTAAATAATAGGGGCAATGAAATGAACCAAAAGTTTGATTGTGGGCGAAATACTTTTTTATTTATAGATGTTTGTAGAAGAATTAAGTTGTAAATTTATTTAAAAAAACGCATACATATGTATATTTTTACCCATCACTTTTTTACATCTCAGTATTTTCCTTAGATTTTGGTTCATTTCATTCATCATTATAATCTATAAATTGCATACAAATTAAAATTAGTATTGCTACTTTAAAGTTTTGTGTAGAGTGTGAACCGTTTTGGTTCAATTTCATTAAAATTTACTAAAAATTTTCATATTTCTGAAAATATATTTTCAAATTATTTCTTCGGATTTATAGTATTTTGTATTATAGTTGACAATATATCTAAAATCCATTGTTTTAAATAGTTTAAAAAAATCAAATTATTCTAAAATTTTCCTGCGAATGTAGGATGCCATAAGACTGTAATTATCTCAGGTAAATAGGAATAAATTATGCTTATCTCTATAAGCAGAGAGGTGCAATTACTTATTGGTAGATAGTGCATACACAATGTTAATTTTATTTCAGAATGATGAAATATCTTACTCTGTTCCATGAAGAGATCCCTGTGCGTTCTTGGGAAGCGAGCGTCGGCTATCTTCTCGGCATCCCTGAGGACGTTGGAGCACAGAGACGCTTTCAGAGAATCAGATACATCTCGGACGCAGTCGTGCTTGGGAACAAAAAAAACCTTGATCGCATCATTTGGCAAAAATTTGAATCTAAAAATTAAATCTTAAAGGTGTTTATTGAAAAGTAACCGATATCTCTTATCATGGTGGTGGTGGGTCTAATGCCACTGGGTCATACCAAGCCCCAATGAGCGCTGCTCTTTCGAATGAAGGCAGAGGTGTGCGCCATTCATTGTGAACGAGCACCGTTCAGGGGAAAGGACGACTTTGCTCGAACACAACCCTTTTGAGAGGGCGGTCGAACTCATTCATCCATCCGCCAGTCAGAATTGAGATCCAAATCAGAGACCGACTCAGTACCCCCAGAGGTATCATTTGCTATGGGAACTTGGAGGACCTATTGAACGTGCCCCAACTGGCATTAGCCAACACGGCGGTCTTTGGCCGAGACGAGGACAAAACTCATTACCTTTTGGTTGCGAGACGGACGCTCTACTAAGCAGGCTACTGCGACCTTCTCTTATCACAAATCATCTCAATTGATCAGTAAAATAATATCGATGATATCATGATAACCACTGCTTTTTAAATATAAGTTTTGTTTGAAGTTCATAAGGAATGATAGAAAATTCCATGCTCTAATTATAGCCTTGCACCCTGTTAATTAGTAATGATATTATGGAATCTGTTTTTGTATTGTTGTTACTAATGGTACTTTTGCAAGCCCGCTGACCGATAGTCAGCGATTTTAAACCTAAATTTAGCGTCCTTTGTTTTTCAGTAGCGCCAGCTTAGGTCAAGAGTACGACTTGGCTACTTCATGCTCCTCATTCACTTGCACAACTCCTCACAGATAGAACACAGAATAACAACCATGCCCGCACCGTGTACGCCCACGGGGAAGAGGCGCTACCCCTACGCCAGGAAGCCGGCAGAATGATTAAGAAGAAAAAGGTGAAAAATGTATTAAAGTTCATGATGACAAAAAAAATCTTAGAAATAAACACAGAATTGATTTTCATAATTAACATAATTAGCAAAAGTTTTAAAAAAAAACCCGTCCCTTCTCAGCTCAGCTTATGGTCCTATTTCTAGAACTTTTATTTCATACTAGCTGGGACCCGGCGCGTTGTTGCCGCAGAATAAATAATCTTGGAATTATCGTTTGTAATTTGAAATAGTCATCTTGTTTAATTGAGGATGATAGGAAGAATGATATTTATTTTCTTATCGACAGTGAATATATATTCACTGAAATTCAAAGATATATATAGGAGAAGCATAAATAGTGTTTATTCTATTTTTATTACTCTATTCTATAAACAAATATTCATTTTTATGCATTAGATTTGTGTCTTGTTTTAGAATTGTAAAACTGGGTGTTCTTTCAGAATGGTTATGAAAGAAACTATTTATTATATCTCGTGATTCGTTTCATATTCGTTCAGAATTCTCAAATTTAATGTTAAAAAATGTGATTAAAGTATTTTTTTAAATTAATTAAAGATAGAAATATATTTACACCATAAAATCTTTAATATAGGTGAAAAAATAGTTTTTTTGGAAACTGAGATGGTGCAAAATTATTTGTATTATAACATTTTCAGAAGTTACTGCAGAAACCGTTGAAGTTTCATTAAATGTTTAGTTAAAGCTTCAAACCTACAAGTTTTGTTCCCCTAAAACTTTCTCGCACATTCTCTAATAAAACTATTATATAACAGAAAGACTTGCATTGCATTTACCTACAATAGCTCCTAAATATTAAAGTCAAGCTTGAATGTAGCATCTTAACTGAATCAGCTGTGTCTCCTTGGCGAATTATTTGGCGGTTAATTCATGGTAAATAGATCCAAAAATATTTTTGTTATACTTTAGATGATTGTATAATGCCTATAACTTTCGCGTAGGTGCAAGCAATATGTTATCGAAGTTTCATCGGATGAGCGTGTGTCAGTGCATAAGAGACATACATTCATTTTTATTTACATGGATTCATTTTTATCATATAGATTATAGATATAACATCCTTTTTTATTTATATAGATGAACGCTTATGAACCCTAGAAACATCATTAATGGCCTCCCTTTTTTTCATTTTTGAGAGAAAGCTCAAAGCACATTATCAGTGTGTGAAAACTTCGACAGTGTCCCCGGCCACAACCACTTTATCGATTTCGATCATTTTTATCTCTAGAAAAATTATCAAGGATCTTTTCTGTTCATCATTTTTGAGAATAAAATTTTGAACAAGTGACAGGGTAAAACAATTGGACTGAAATCCACAATTTTATTTGTTGCTTTGTAAATACAGCTAACCTACAGAAATAGAAATCAATTTAAATTTTTATAAGAGACGTTTAAAATAATGCGATTTTTGTTGTGATAAGAATTTGTACGCCAAATAACTAAATTATTGGTTCGTTCATACTACTAAATGAACGCTATTGATATTTTGGCCGAAAGGTTAATAATCGATACCCTAAATGATAAAAATTGTGTTTTCATTCCTAGACTACTTATCATTAAGGTACCGTTTTCGTACAAGTGCCTCTTAATATACGTGCATTAGATGTCATGCTAATACGCCTCCATATAGGACGTACGCCCTGTACTCAAAAACATTTTATCTTTGGCGAAAGGGCGCCAATGTGCCAAAAGTGTCACGTTGATCTAACTATTAAGCATATTTTAATCGAATGCCTTATGTATCGTTTCTATCGTGGCAGCATTTTCAATAAATCATCCGTGAGTCTTGGTGGGTGAGAAATACCACGCAAATATTTTTACATTTTTAAAAGCGATTCATCTTTTTACTTGCATCTAGCTGCTTTTCAACCATTTGATGTCTTTCAGAGCTCCATTATGGGATTGTATCATTAACTTGCAATTTTAATTTGTGTCAAAATTACTTTTTTTCTGTGATTCAGAAGTTTTAAAATTTTATTAGCTGATCGTTACACCTCTTATATGTCTTGCAATTTTCTCAATTCGTATTTATTAATAATTAATTCATTGGTTGGGTTTATATTAATGTAGTCTTTGTTTAAACCATAGGTTCCCAACCCTTTTTGAACTGGTGCCCCTTTTTCTGGTGAATATTTCAATACCGCCCCCCCCCCCCTACCATTAAAGAGAAATAAGAGCGTACATAATGAGTGGTGAAAACAAGAATTATATTAAAAAATTACTGATAAGCAGAATATTGTTGGAATTAAAACGGTACTGAATTTCTTCTTTATTTAAAAAGGTTTTAGCTTACCTGTTATAAGGACAGACAGGGGTTTTGATGATATGAAATAATCCATAATAAACTATTGCTTAAGTAAATAAATTGACAGTTTCAGAGAGCAAGCCAAACGCATACGTAATTTTATTAAAATTCAAAGACATCGAATTTTTAATTGAACTAATGAGAAGGCTGAATTCGATGCATTTTAAGAAGCTCGTTGATATCGGGCTCGATTGCCCTTGAAAACAATCGTAAGTCGCCGCGTTCTGTAGCACGGAGTCGATTTCTCTTTTATTTTACCAATGGTGCAAAGCACTAAATCCCCGTTCTTTTAAATTTGAAGATGGGAATGCTATCAGAAGTCGTTGAACAACCGACCATAACCCTGAATACAGTTGTGAAATCGACTTCTGCAACCAAAATTCTTGGTAACCATTCTTGAATTTAATTTTTTGTTCTTTATTTGTCGTTAATTCTATTAGTTTTTCTTCTAACTGAGGTGATCACGTTGTATTGACCTTAGAAAAATGATCCTAAACCCAGTCTGGTATGTCTATGTTTAAAATGTCCTGGAATAGTTCCTTGAAGTCAATTTTGACTATATTTGGTTAATCTTCTAACGTTCCTCCGTGCCATATCAATGCCCCCTAATTTCCTCTGGGTCTTTTACCACCCCCCTGAAAACGCCAAACGCCTACAAGGGGGCATTATCGCCCACTTTGGGAACCTATGGTTTAAGCCATGTGACTGGCACAGTATGGCCACAAATGAATCTTGTTCCAATAGACCCTACCTACCTACCATTTTACAGTTTTTTTTAAACTAATTTTTACTTGAGATAATTTTTTGAAAAAAAAAAAAGAATTTAAATTAATGTTTCATTTTAATTTTTTGAATTACAAATCAAAGACGATATGAGTGGTAATGATCCGCTTACCATTTCCAGCATCTGCCAATAAAGCACTTGGTGTGTGAGGATGTAGCCTTGCTGTCGTGGGGAAGCCATCGTTTCCAGGCAGCTGGCGCTCATTCGGCAAGGGAGCTCGAGCCTGCTGAACAAAGTGAAAACAATCCATCACCAGAATTGAAACTGAATATTATACTGCCCCAAAATAGGCTTTAAAGAACCGTATACCCTCAACTTTACCATGCACTAACAGAATAGGGCTCATTTAATGTTAGTTTGTGTTTTCTATTATACTTTTGGACTCCTTTCTTTCGATTTATTTGTAGATGTGGAGTAGGATCGAACCTACGATGTTCGGGTTTAAAGTCCAGTAACATAACTATTCGGCAAAAACGTACGTCTCTGTCTATTGGCTGTTACTGGTTTATTAAGTTGTCACTACGATACTTCCCCACCAGTGAGATGCTAGGCAAACGGTTATTCATTTCACCAAGCGTCATGGCGAGCGAATAGAGGGTTTTGGTACTGCCATGCGCCATGGCGAGCGAAGAGAGTTGCTGACGACTTCGTGTTGGTTCCGTTTGCTGTGGGTAGGTGGCACCCCGACAGCAGTTTGAGCGTTCATAGTCCGAGGTCACAAATTGTAGTGACGCAAAGAACCTGCGATGTTCGGGTTTGAAGTTCAGTAACATAACCATTCAGTAAAAAACGTGCATCTCTGTCTATTGGCTGTTACTGGCTTGTTAAATTGTCACCCCATAGCGACATTTGGTGTTATGCAATGCATATGGCAGAATTAAGCAAGTTAAATCATTTGATATAACAATAATTTAATGATATTACTATCGACTCTAAAAAACACAGCAGCTTTATTAACTGGAAAAAAGTAAACATTAATTTAAAATGCAATTTCTCGTTGTCAGCCCGAAAAAATATTAAGTAAAAACGTTTAGATACACCATAAGAAAAAGTGTGGAAATACAGGGAGTCAAAAATCTGAAGATTGTAAGTAATGACTTAAATACAGTACTGATGTTACCAGGGCATCTCAAAATCCTGAAGGATAGGATGTTAAAGATCGATAGTTTCATTTCAACTGCTTGAGAGAGTGCAGATGGGGAGAGAGACAGCTATTGACTACCCCGAAAGGAATGATGGTTTGACTGTTCGGTCCGTGTAACATTGGACAATATTTATTCAGCTGTAAACCACAAAAAATCCTGTCGACACTGCTACGTTCAGTGGTGGCGGGGTGGTCGGCTGGATACAAGAAGAAGAAGTTATCGATGATAATCTGTTTTTAAAGTCACAACAAATAAATCTTGCATTTCCGCTGATACACGCGATGCAAAAATAATAATTCAGTGAATGAAAGCTATCAGGATTCAGGCACCACATATTAAGCTCAAAATGTGATGCAAGTTTACAAATGTGATGTCAAGACTTTATTCCAAATTTTATTCATCTAGTTTGTTGTCTTTTAGAGTTATTTTGAGAGCTGATTTGTTGATTTTTTTTATTATTGTCCTTATACAAGCAATGGACGTGAAACTAACCCGAATTTGTATTGGCCACTCACATGCATATTTGGTTGTTGAAAGAGCATTCAACATACCCAGGAAGTAATAATCTTGCAATCGTGCATATTTTAACCACATTTTATTCTCATTATGTGACTTTTTTTAATTCTACATCTCCTTAGGCTGGTTGCACACACAGCTCTTTTTTCTGATCGCTTATTTCACCGATGCCGACATAACAACAGTAGTGTATTGAATTGTACGAGAGCTTACACCCTAGGAGGATAAATAGCTAGTGTGTAAGCTCTCGCACAATTCACACTACTGTTGATATGTCGGCATCTGTGAAATAAGCGATCAGAAAAAAGAGCTGTGTGTGCAACCAGCCTTAAGGTATATTGATGGTTGTGCAATCAGAAATTGAGTGTCAGTGTGAACCACAAATCAAGCAAGTGGCCGCGAACGTTTTAATCCTTTGTAACCTCTCATCGCTCTCTTAGTTTTCGTATTTCGAATCATTGAAAATGGAGCCAATTCTCTACAATAATATCACCTTGTTGAAACTATTCTGTCTTAATACAAAAGAGTTACTGAGAAGAAATTTCATTTTGTAAAAGGAAAATACTGCATTACCCTCTTCCAAGTACTTGCTGCAGGCAGTGGTCCGAGTCCGTCTCGTTGAAAGCGGAGAGGGCGCAGGGCACTGGGGCTTGTACCAAGGAGGGATCAGAAGGGCGACTGCTCTGCCAGAGGAGTCGCTTGCTGGGGTCCATGACTCGGCCGATGGCTGCAAACGAGAATAAACAGCTCACATTGCAGACAAGGTGAAAAACCGTCTTCTATCCCTAGTATCACACAAATATTGTACAATACTGTATAACATTGATCAACATTCGCAATATTGGGGAATATCATATAATGCACAATAGCGTACAATAGAGTGCAACAGACTGCAGTACCTGAATCCTTGTGGCACGCAAATACTGTATGCAATATTTTATGACATTGCTCAATATTCGCAATATTTGTTAATATCATATAATATCGCACGATATTGTACAATGTAGTGAAAGAAACTGTGCTACCTGAACCCTGGTAGAGCAGAAATATTGTGCAATATTGTACAACATTGATCAATATTCGCAATATTGTTTAATACTGTGGAATATTGTTTAATATCATATAATATCGTTGGGTTGGGTCGGTCTAATTCCACTTGGTCATACCAAGCCCGAATGAGAGGAGCTCTTTCGAATGCAGGCAGAAGTGTGCGCCTTTTGTTGTGAACGAGCACCGTTCAGGTGAAAGGTCAACTTTGCTCGAACACACACAACACAACTATTTTGAGGAGAGGTCGAATTCATTTATCCATCCTCATGTCAGAATTGAGATACCAATCAGAGACCGACTCAATACCCCCAGAGGTATCATTTGTGATGGGAAATGGAGGACTTTGCAGTCACGTTCTATTAACTTGCCCCCACTGCCATTAGCAAACACGGCGGTCTTCGGCTGAGAAGAAGACAGAACCCGCGACCTTTCGGTGACGAGACTGACGCTCCACTAAGCAGATTACCGTGGTCTCTAATATCGTACAATATAGTGCAACAGGCTATACTACCTGGGATTAGCACAAAATGTCTAATCGTATTGCTACAATATCTTTACAATGTTCGCCGTCTGTAATAACTGCACATGCCAGACAGGAATATTCAGAGTTCTCCTCAGAACTACCACAAATGATGCGTAATCTCCGCGTCCAGACTTCTTAATAATCATCATGGCTTTTACTCCCGCGCAGCTGTTATTCTACTCCACTTCACATCCTTTTTAGGACAGACAGCTCCCACTGGTGTCTTGTGGTGTGGAGAGGGGGGTTCCAGGTCAGGTGTCATCCTCGTCATCTGATCGTGGTTCAAAATGACGAGGTCCGTCCCAAAATAGTCCTCCTGTAGCTTCAAAACGAGACGTTAACCCTTTGCGATCGGCAGATTTCTCTGATGGGAGTACCAGCTAGTCGGAGCCAAATTAGATTTTCTCCCTTAGTGATTGAAAGCAAGTATATGGATATTAGAAAACTCTGAATTCGTTGAAATTGATTGTGTTTAATAGTGCTTAGAATACATAAAAACATACATTTTTAATTTCTGTTTTAAGTTTAAAAATTCTGGGAAATTTTTAATACCTTTGAATATATATATCTTCGGCAATGTGTTAGTAACGCCTTGCCACCATACTGGCAGCACCAACTTTTAGGACGACCTGCATATGCCGCCACTATGGTGGCATCGACCACAAAGAGTTAAAATAACTAAACTAAACTTTAGGACAGACAAAACAGCCCCATGGTGGTTTGAGACATAACACCGTCACTCAGAATATCTAACAACAGCATGGAAATGATGGACAGTATGTTGCGTAATTATGGTGGCTTTCGTTTCATAGGTAGCACAGCCTGTTCTGAATATTGTACAATATTGTGCGATATTATACGATTTTAAAAAATATTCAACAATATTGCGAATATTGATCAATGTCATACAGTATTGTACAATATTTGTGTGCTACTGGGGTTCAAATTACATTACTACTGTTAAATTTCGAAAGAGCGAAAAGCATTATTGAGCTTCACTTCTATTCCTAATAAACAGATTACGGTAAAGTTTTAATACATAATGTTTATTTAATGACATTTATTAACGGTAAAGGACGACTCAGGATGGTCACAACACAGGTAAATGGCATAATATAAAAGACCTTTTCTGATCATATAGAAAGTTATTCCGAAAGGACACAAAGGTGGGTTTACACTCAGTCAGTTGTAGGACGTCCAATAGATTGATTAAAAAAGAACGGGTTTATGTTTGCTCTTTGTCTCTTCATTCAGGTATTCCATGCTAAGCTCTAAATAACAATTTTCGCGTAACTGAATTTTTCTTTTTCACTGTGTAACAATTTTATTTAACAATTTTAAAAAACATATAAATAGACCTTGTATGTCTTTATGCATCAAACAGACAAAAGAATTTCTATAAAATTAATAATTTACTTTAAATTTAAATTTAACATTTCATTAAATTTATATTTAAAAATGAGTTCTTATAAAATATATGATTTAATAGTTGGTTTTAAATCTTAATTAGGACTATTTAGGTGAGCGCAATGATAAAGAACTCAGGCTTTTTAAAATTATGAACATGAATGATTAATAACAAGAGAATATTTCATTTTACATTTCAAATGTGTTGCGTCCTCAGTCATTTACTTATTAGAATATATCTTTTGAGGAAAGTTTGTTATGGTATTGTTTCAATTGAAAATTCATGGAATACTTGAGAAAACACATACAAAAATAATCTTTATAAATGACTTAATCATAGCTTATTAATTGAAAAATGCTTCTTCGATTCACCCAACGATGTTTGGATATCACAATTACTGAACGGCATTTTGTTATGATAATTCTTTGAATAGTATAGTTCCTTTTGACTAGTTCTTTTAACCTTTTGATCGTTTTCTTTTCTCTGCTGCTCAATTATCTGACAATTTCTGTTTTCAAAAAGTCTTTCTTTATTGATACATTTAAGAGTTCGGATTGTATTTCTCATTTAATTCATTCGAAGCCACTTTTGTATTGAGCTATAATGTATTAAATTATTTAATTTGGAAATAGGATTGTTTGATGCACTAGTGAAGCTCTGGAAATGCTAATTAAATGATTTTAACTAGTAATTTAAATAAACTAGCCGTAGTGGTCTTCTTAAAACTTTCTATCATATTTCCTAATACAAAAGTTATCAATTACCCATCCAACATGCAAATTGTGAATTTAGTATAAGATTAAAAACGTCCCCTATTAGTGCAAAATGCCCACAACATTGTTATGAAATCCTTGGGATGTTGGCCGGCATTCAGAATATCGGACAACATCGTAGACATGTACAATATCTTGTACCAATAGGGTATATATGGTACAATATCTTGTACCACAAAGCCATGAATACTAGAATTTTTATCTTTAGAACTCTAGTAAGAGTGTTTTCTGCCTCGTAATATATTATTGGGGAAAATCGAGTTTTGGAAGATCTTTCTGTCAACCAATTTTTATCAGAATTTGACACAATAAATTGCATACCATATTCTGTCTCAAGTCATTGTAATTTGAGATTACCATGGTAACGCGCATGAAAATGTACAGAACGACAGACTGTCTGGTAGTTGATGGAATAATTTCAAAATTTCGTACGGAATCGACACATTATATGCTAAAATTGTGTACGAAACATTTTGTAATTAGCCTTTTACGTTTTGTAGTTATTTTGTACATTTGCTCTCAGAAAAAGACATTCTCGAATGGATTTCTTTCAAACTTGGGTAGAAATCAGCAAATTTGTTGCAAGGTCACATGCTAAATTTTATTCTCCAGTTCAAATTGTGGTGGTGGTGGGTCTAATGCCACTTGGTCATACTAAGCCCGAATGAGCGGAGCTCTTTGGAATCACCGTAGAAGTGTGCGCCTTTCGCTGTGAACGAGCACCGTGAAGGTGAGAGGACGACTTTGCTCGCACACGCATGACACAACCCTATTTAGGGGCCGGTCGAACTCATTCATCATCCGCAAGTCAGAATTCAGATCCAAACCAGAGATCGACTCATCCCTGATTCCGTACCCCCAAAGGTATCGTTTTGTTATGGGAACTTGGAGGACATTTGCAGTCACGACCTATTGAACGTACCTCCACTGCCATTAGTCAACACGGTGGTCTTTGGCCGAGACGAGGACAGAACTCGAGACCTTTCGGTGACGAGACTGACGCTCTGCCAATCAGGCTACAGTGGCCCTTTCTCAAAATGTTCTTGAATTATCGTGTTCACAGATATAATTCCAAAAATGTGTTTCCCGAGTCTAAAAGTCTGAAGCATGAAAAATATTCAAAATTTGGAGTTGAGATATTTTGATTACTACAATGCTTCCACTTTGTATAATTCGTAAGGCCGCGATGACCTGGTGATAATGTCTCAGCTCCAGAATTGGAGGACTTCAGGTTCGAGATCTGATTCCATCGAAGAATCGTCGCGTAAGTGGGATTGGTGCAAATTAAATTCGTCAGGGTCAAACGTTCTCCTGCTGGTGTGATATGGAAGTTTGGACAGTGTGTGTGTGTATGCCAATTCAGGAGTTGTCCTCGTCATCTGACTACGGTTTAAAAAGACGGGGTACGTCCAAAAATAGCTTCTCCTTACTTTTCCTAGCTTCTCCTTAACTCTTGCTTATTGTGACATCAAGAGGTCTTTTGCCGATTTCATCAATGAATTATGGCAGGAAACATGGGATCAAAAGATCAGTAACAGCTGCAGGCTGTTAAACCTGCAATTGGTCTGTGACCAGATCTGCCTTTGCGTTGACATGTGAAGTTGACACGTCTGCGTATGGGACACACACGTTTAACGCACAAATATTTACTATTCGGAGAAAGAGCACCTACATGCAATAGTGCTTTTAGTGTTTATCATATATTATTTGAGTGCCCAAATTTTAATGCTCAGCGTATTCATTTTTTTAAAACTTCATCACTGACAATGTCAGACATAGTGGGTGTAAATCCCCATGGAAATCTTTTTCAGTTTTTAAGGGCCATTGGCTTCTACTATTATATCTAGGTTTTACCACTTTTAACCTTACAGTTCATCCATCCAAGGTTTTACCATTTTATCAAATAACATTTTGAATTACACATGGTGGAAATTTTAATCTTTTAATGTAGTTCTTTTAAAAGATCTTTTGATGAAATTATTTTCACGTTGTGACTATTCCCCGGTTGTTAATAATCTAACCATACGATTGGCGCAGTTTAGCCAAGGTTGGCTCTTGCGCCACTAAAATCCACATACTGCAACAATCCCAAAATAACTAAGTTTCAAAATAGGACGTTAACTAAACTAAAACTTGTATATTTCGTATACGAGAAATTAAACAATTATTATTTAGTGATTGCATGACTTATGGCATTGAAAGCTGAGTAGCACATTTGTGCATCTCACGAGTAAAAGTTGGGTCAACTTACATGAACTGTAATCGGGATCGTTTTTCCGAACTAGTTGCGCTGCTTCATTGGCGATCCTTCTCGCCTTGCCCCGCAACTCCACCAAGCGGCCGCTAATCTTGCTCATTTCACGAGGCTCGAATTCTTGAAAGGCTGCCAATTGCTCTGTGAGAGTAAAATAATTCGAATTAAAAAGTATGAAACTATGTGAAATTTTTATGAATCATCTTAGTTCTGAAATGTTTATGAAGATATTAAAGTATAAGACAAGAACAATGAAACACCAAGTGCCTCATAAAGGAAAATTATTTAGAAAAAATAAATACAAATTTACAAATTTCTAATTAAGTATATGGTTATGGATGTATGAAATATTAATTTTGGAAGCAGCAAATTTTTACGAAATCGTTCACATTAGTTATACTAATACAGTTCTTCTCTGTTTGATGGGGCGGACCACCAGTAAAATAAAAAATAGAAGTTCGCTAACTAAACATGCAAACAAGTGCGAACGCACGCACACGTTTATGTAAGTAGTTAGGACAATTTAGAAAAAAGAATTAAAAGTATATACTATTTTTAAAGCAAAACGTTTTACAATGTTCACTAATTTCTTAACTGCCTCAGTAAAGTAAACTAAAAATGGTGGTTGAGGTTTAAAATTTAATTAAAATTATGTTAGCTCAATTTTTTTCTTTATCAAAAGACTCGCTATTCGGATCAAAACTGGATAGTTTCAGATTCAATTTCTACATTTGGTTTGCTTCTACTATCAAATTAAAAAGAAAAAAATCTACTGAAGATGAAAAGCACGTTTACATAAATTATGAGAATCTCATTAAATGTTTCATTTCAAATTAGACAATTGTTAGTTTCCATCGTCTAGCGTTTGTACTGTATGATATTGCTAATTTGATGGACTCTATAGTTAAAGTAATAGATTCTAATTTGATGGTACTTTGTTCTTTCTTTATGAAGTACTTTCAAAATTATATTTGACCTATTAGTTTTAACCATCAATTTTCAGAAAATAACACTTAGCACACAGAAGAGAAAACGATTCTGCGTCTCATAAGTTAGAGAGTAATGCATTATTTTATTTACATTGTTGATAGACAAAGCAAACATCAAACTTCAACCATCTAAACTGATCCATTTTTGAATTAATTCTCAATCAAAGTATATAATTTCAATTTACGGAAGTAGTCATTCCTAATGTCTCGCATATTCTTAAACTAAAGGTGGGTTCACACGAGGCTTATTATTGTCCACCTCAAGAGATCACGCTTACTTCCTACGTGACCATAACGGGACAATGGCAAATAATTGTCCCTAAAGTAAATTTATCAAGATAAAAATTAATTATTGTTGCTTTTCTAGATACAGCAATAATTTACATGATAGTGAAGATTGTTCGTTGGTTAAATAGCTTGAAGACCCAGGTTGTCTTTTCCAGAGTTTATTAGGTAACATAACAATGAAAGGCACGGGGATACTCCATGGTGTAGTGGGTCTATTTCGGAAGAGAGAGATCCCACTCCCCACCGTCCGAGGGTCAAGTTCACTTCTACTGAAAAGAAATATATAAACTAGCAGCAACAGTGAGGCTACGTGATTTTACATGATTGGTGGCTAGCTCCGTCTAGGAAGATCGCGCGGTTCGCTGAATTCTTAACACATTAAAGGCGGGAGTCGTAGTACTACAATTTGATCCTCGTTACCTCGCATATTTTCGTTAAGATTCCGAGGCTTTAATGTGTTAACCGTCCCATTGGGACAAACGTTGTTCGCGTTATCTCAACACGAGGACAATACCGGGACAACAGCAGAGAGGCAACATTTGCGGACAATAATAACCCTCGTCTGAACCCACCTTAAGGCTTCATTTCCCCAGTTCCAGCACAAAAGAGTCTTGAACATTGGGGAAAGGACAGAAACGATACGTGTCCTGAATATTCTCTGTTTCGAGAACCTTTTGCGCATGTGTCAGGAGACAGATGGAAAAAGAAAGAATAAGATGTATACATTTAGCAGTACGGGTAAACAAGTTTATTTGTGGGATGGGACGAGTAATAAACATTCGCCGTTCTGCGCATTGCAGTAAAGGGTGATAACTGAAAAGTGCTAATCGGAGGAATTTAAAAAAAAGAGTACTCAAAGGTTTATGTATGGAAACCGAAGGCAAGAGAAAGGTTTTCAAACCCTCTCATAGAGTGATAAAGTCCCGTATACGAGCATTTTAGGCTTCATAGAGAAGAAGGCCGAGTATGCATTTTGGATGAACATAGAATGCTAAGAGTGTTTCGCATATGAACGTTTTATATTTAATAGACTGAAGAAAGAAAAACCGAATACGCATTTTGGATACATTTTTTCTCGAATTCAAAATTTGATATAAAACTACAAAATTTTTAGTTACAAGATCACATATTGAATTTCATTTATCTAAATACATTTTTGATTTTTCATGTTTATACGCGAAAGCGTAGACAGATAGACGGTAACCCTTTGGCAATTTAAATTAAAAATTTGATACGTATGTGCTCGTGAGACACTAAATTGTGAAACATTTATAACTGTTTCTTAGTTATCGTGTGGAAAAAGGATGTTGAACTTTTTGATCGAACCATGTTTTAAATTTGACAGAAATCTACAAGCTAGTACAGATTCTAATTTATAGAAATCTCAATAAAGAGACAACACGTCATATTTCATCAAAATAGTAATTTAAGTCGAAGACAATCAATTCCATTAAATCGTCTTAAAATCTAACCAGACTAATACACAAACATCTTCTTAATTCAGAACCTGCGCCTATATGCTCGTTCTGACATTAAGCATATACTGGTGCAATGCCCTAGTTTTAGCACATTTAGACATAACCAATTCGGTAAGAATAATAACGAATTAAAATACTTGCTGGGACATAATCCTCACTCAAATCTGTTTTTATTTTTACGTGACACTGTAATTGATAAGCTTCTTTGAGTGTGTTTTCTTAGCTTTTCCAATTTTGTCCTAAATTTTTCAAATAGAACATTGTATATTAGGATAAGTCTTGCGTTTGGAGCAGCATGGCCAAATATGGCCTTTGCGCTTTTAAAACAAACCAAACCATATTTCATCAATCTGATTCAAAATATTTTTGAGTCATCGTGTTCAAAGATAAACCAATACAATTACAAACAAGTGCTTTTTAAGACTTAAAGAAGTCTAAAACATGAAAATTCGCCAACATTACAACATAGATTTTATTTAATACCAGGAAAAGTAAGGAAAAAAAGTTATGAGAGTTTAATAAATTGTTCTTCCTCCAATATCCCAGATGTAAGTTCTTTAATACTTGAGATGGAGAACAATCAAAGAGGGATTTTCTCTGAAGTAATCCCTCAATCTGCCGGAGGCAAATGACCTGTGGGAATAGAGGCCGCTCCTCTCTGCAAATCCTCCGGAATCGAACCTTAATCACCCTGTTAGTGCACATGTTTACATTGAGCCCCGAGTATCCCAGCTTTAATAAATGGAATATCTTGAAACAAATGTTTGAAAAAGATTGGTTAAGGTTTCTTTGCATAAGGAAAGAAGGGGGGGGAGAGACAGGAACAAAAAAATTCACCAAATTTTAGAATCTTTTGTTTTTAAAGCTGCATTCAAAAGTTTGTTTAGAAATATTGTACTTGTTTGTACTAAAAGGTGAAAAACATATAACACAGCTTGCGAGAACTACAATTTATATGAGCTATCGGCTTATATTTATTCTCTATGCATGTAAGAAAAAATAAAATTTATATACCTATACTACGTATAATTTTCTGAATTTCTTAAGAGGATTAGGATTTAGCATTCTTATTAAAGATAATTAATAAATTGTTATTCTAAGATTTTCTATATTATATCAGAGAATTTTTATTTCCCAAAATTTTCATTATCTTTGTCTTGCAAGAACTGGTGCTGGAAACAAAAGCTCAAAATTATCGACTTAATCGAATGGTGAATAATAATTAATGAATTATTTGAACCTTTATTGAACTTGCTTTAAAGAATTTCAATTACCAACTTAGTGGTCTTTTCAAAAGTTGAAATTTAAACCAGACACCAATGGATCGCAATTCCAAGACTCGGAGCAATATCACTGAACAAAATAGACGACTCGTTGTCTTAGAAAAGTGGTGTTCTTTATTGAATGACGAAGATGAATGACATTCAGTTTTAATGGAGAGAAGTAGCTTCGCAGAGAGGATAGTGATGAACTTGTGAGCTTTAGTTTAGTTAGATTAACGTCCCGCTGTAAAGCAACACTAGGCCTATTTTGGGACGGACTTCGTCATTTTGAACCACGGTCAGATGACGACACCTAAACTGGCACCCCTCCCTCCACACCACCAAGAGGACTTTTGGCCTGACGGATTTAACGTGCAAGAGACCCCCTCACACGGCGGTTCTTCGGTAGAATCGAGTCTCGAACCTCAAACCCTCCGAAACCGAGACCTTACCACTAGGCCACCGCGGCCTCATTCAATCTTGGAAGAATTATGTAAACTTATTTGCAAACCTTGGAAACAAAAGAACGATTTAAAACTGCAATTAAAAGGTTAAAGCTAACCGCCGGTTAGAAAAAAATTATTCATTAAAAATGGTTCTTCAATGGAATCGAGTCTCGAATCTGAATACTCTCCGGTTCCGAAGTCGAGACTTGATCACCAGGCTACCACGGCCACTCTTGTGAGCTATAAAATATCTATACAAATGAGCTCATTTATTGCATATTACTCCTATTACGTTCATTTTATTTTTCAAAAATCTTTCTTGTGTTACTTTCAAGTGAATTTGACTATTAAACAATTTTTATGAACTTAGGGCTAAAAGACTTCTTCAAAAGCATGGAGACCACAGTGGCTTAATAATAAAATATCGGCTTTGAAACCGGGAAGTGCATGGATTGAACCCCGATGCAGTCGAATGTCAGTTGTGTATGCTGGCCTGGAGTACTTTGAAACCGACGTCACGGACCAATCGTCTTAACACTGATGTGATGTGGGAGTGCCAACTCAAGTTTCGTCCTTGTCATTTGTCCAAGGTGCTCCAACATTATGAATTCCTTCCGAAAATAATGAGAAGACATTCAATAAATTGCATGCGTCTCATCCTCCTGTTAGACACGAATAAATATAGTTTATATGGGAAAAAGGAGGTTATGTTGACTCGTTTAAGAATTGGCCATATCGGAATGACGCATGAATATCTACTCTATTCGTAACCTCCTCCTGCATGTCTACGTTGCCAATGTACTCTTTCGGTAAAACATGTACCAGATTTTAACATTAGCAGACTGAAACATTTTGGCAAGAGGGATGTTACTTTAAAAGACTTGGTGGGCGAAGTTTTTGAGTTTAGTTATATTAACGTCCCGTTTAAAGCAACGTGAAGACTATTTAGGGACGAACCTCGTCATTTTGAACCACGTTCAGATGACGAAGACAACACCTGAACTGACACCCCCCTCTCCACACCAGAAGGAGGACGTTTGGCCTGAGAGACTTAATGTGCAAAAGACCCCTTCACGCGATGGTTCTGCGGTAGAATCGAGTCTCGAACTTGAAGCCCTCCAGTTTTGAAGCCGAGACCTTACCAACAGGCCACCGCGGCCCTTCACTTGATATGAGAAAGTCTCCACCAAAACCTATTTCTTTTTCTGAAAGATACGGGTATTGACAAACTGATTAGAGTCCTTTCTACCATTTTTATTATAGATTCATTTAAAGCATTTTTCAAACAATTCATTATATCTTTTAATTGACAATTAAGAATGTAGTTCCATTATCTTGTGTTTGGCACTGCATGATCAGGTTTGGCCTTTGCGCCAGAAAACACAACTCAACTCAATCCAACCCAACCCAACCGAAAATAGGTAACTAGTGTCTTGTTCATCAAGCAAGATGTTTATACAACTAATCTATAAATGCATAGCTTTCTGTTTTCATTCTTTCAGACTGCCAAGGGCTTTTGCTGTAACTGAAGAATTTTATTATTTTTTACACAGCATTTGCTAGCTTTTATTGAAATTTCAACGATCGTTTGAAATTAAAAATGATCTAAATGTAATTGGCATTCCATAAATGTGATACGGATGAGAAAATTATAATCTTTCTGCTAAATGTGAACTGAAGTTAGAAGTTTATCTTTTTAAAGTATGATTTGCTGGTTTATGGGTAGCATGTCTTCCTAGTATTCTGGGCGTGACGGGTTTGAGTCCTGGTTCGGGCATGGTTGTTATTCTGTGTTCTATCTGTGAGCAGTGTAAATGAGCCCCACTGTAAAAAAGGGTTATGCAAGCGAATGTGAAGTAGCTTAGCAGTACTCTTGGCACTAGTTGGAGCTACTGATAAACAAGGGATTATTAGGCTTAACAATTTAGGCTTAAAATCACTTACAGCGATCAGTGGGCTTGTCAATGACCAGTGCCATTGAAAACAACACGTATGATTCAAATTCGGACTTCAAATCTTTCACTGTTACAAACGAGATATCTCGTCTTTCAGATCTTTATCAAAATAATATACAAGAAGGCATTCCAATCATCAACATAACGAAAGTGGTCTGTCATACAATGGAATACAAATACACCATTTTATGGATTTCTTTCCTGCAAAATTATCTATATTTTAATAATAAAGCCGAATGTGTGAGTGTGTTATGGCAGTGCTCTACAGGGTACTCTGTTTGACCAAAAGTTACTAAACTTGTCGCATGTATCTCAAAAGTCGGAAAAGTGCCATTTAGAATTTTTTTTAATCTATATGGATAAAAATGAATATTTGTCTGCATATCTCTTATGCGCTATTGTACCACTCATCCGATTGCCATGAAACTTTGAAAGCTCATTTCTTGACTTACGGAATGGTTTCAGGCATGGTAAAATTACCTAATTAATTTCCTAATCTATATAAATATCTGTATATAAATAAAGGATGCTTCTCTGTATGTCTCTTATGTGGTGCCTTACCGTTCTTTCGATTGCGAAGAAACTTTAAATACTTATTTCTTGCATTTCTTTCTTTCTTGCTGAGTATGGAAAAAATATTGCCAGCTCTAAACTCTTGAATGATAAAATTTAAAAAAATAGAATAAATATCATTCACGCTTCTCTTTTATATATCACTCATATTCAATGAATGCATTCAACACCGATATGAAAATAAACATTATTTTGGCTATCATTCCTAACTAAACAAGACAGTTATTTTAAATTTCAAACGATATTTCCTAAACGTGACGGGTACTAGCTAGCCTTTTATAAAAATTAAGCTTGAAATTAATGTTTTTCTGTACTAACTTCTGAACATATCTCACAAAAATTACTCCCCTTTAAAATTTTTTAAAAATACCTTTGTAATAATGCCAATTAATAATTGACCTAATTTTCTATAAATTATGGTAGTTATATATACATATAATATGCTTAATTTTTTACAATTGATCACATTATCGCTCTGAAGCTCAAATTGTTTTCATTATTTCATCAAATATTTAACCATATATCTTTCTTCCAGTATTGAAAGCTGAAGAAAGATGATTGCGTTTATTGTATGTGTTAGGAAGGAAAAAATAAAGTTACGATACTTCCTAATTTAGAAAACTGAAGAACCGCAAGTTCTCGTGTTTAATAGCACTATGCTGTTAAAAGAAAGGTTTCTAATTGAAAAGTTCATTTACATAATAAACGGGACTTAATAATAAAATTAAAACAGCATGGCTTTAATTTCATAATTAAAATAACACATCTCTGTAAATTTGGCTGAAACCATGGACATGAAGTTGTATTTAAGGTATACTACTACCTTAAAAACTTTGATTATCGACCACATTGGTGACTTTTTTATTGTTAATTCTTGTAGTTAAGATTTTCTTCTTTCCAAAACAGTTTACCTTTTCTAGAAAAAGGGAGGTCTGGCCTATCATCCAGGGTCACCTATTTTTTCAGCTAGAATTTGTCTTTAATTTACATTTTCTCAAAACTTTAATTTTCTAAACTTTAATTCTTCACCGTTAACATGATATCTCAAAAACTAATCGATGAATTGCAAAAATATTTCAGCATGTATTTTAAATAATATGTGCAAAGAAATGAACCAAAAGTTTTATTATTGGTGAACTACTTTTTTCATTTATAAGGCTTCTTAGAAAAATTAAGCTATGGAAAAAATGCATGCATGCGTACATTTTTACCCATCACTTCTTTGCATTTCAAACTTTTCTTAGATTTTAGCTCATTTTAGACGTCATTATATTCTATAACTTGAGTATAAAGAAAGATAGGACTATTGCATTACCATTTTTCATTCGTTTTGGTTAAATTTCAATAAAATTCACCACAAATATTCCTATTTCTCAAAATATATTAAATTTTCAATTTTTTTTTCATTTATAGCATTTTGTACTATAATTGACATTACATCTAAAAACTATTGTTTTAAATAGTTTTTAAAAAATACAATTTTTGAAATTTTTCCTTTCAGACGTAGTCGGATACCTTAAACTATTTATGAGATTATTAACACTTTCAACGTTACCGATGAAATATCTCGTCTTTCAGATACTTAGGTTGATAACTGATATTTGTCTTTTCATGGAGTTTTTATCTGATTCATCCTTAGCTACAAATGTGTTACGATTCAACAAATCTTTTGTCAAATCTTTCAACAATTCTCTTAATCTTTTTGATTTTATCAATTTAATTTCCAATTTTTTTTCCAATTTAATTGGACGTATTTGAAAGACGAGATATCTCGTCGGATAGCGTTGAAACTGTTAAATATTGTCATTATGGATGCATTTCAGGCAAGTCTAACTTGTAAATGAGAAAAAAAGAAAAAAAAAATTTACCTTCTACTAACCTGATGCCCAATACAGCATCCAAATTAATATCTTCTATCCTTTCTTCCATAAAGGACAAGCCTCTGTCGAGGGCATTTAAAGCCTTTTCTAACCGAGTCGTCCCCACGACAATCGCAATCCAGCATGGCAAAAGGATGCAAGGAAACAGCATGGTTGGTGAAAGCAAAGATATTCAACGTATGTCACCATTTAACATCCATTTGTCTGTAAGTTAATGGGCATGCGCAGAGTAATCCAATCATAGCATTCCCCTGGGAAGTGTCCAGATAAAAATGAGAAGCGGGATTCGGAATGTGAAAAATATTCTTTCTTTTGTTCGAAGTACATTTATTGTAGGATTATAGATGAATCCAGTAATTAAATTCCATCTTGTTGAAATATCAAAGGGGATAAAGCATCAGACAAGACCATCATTTTTAGTTTCTTCTATTTTTCTTTGTGATAAATTTTTATTTGTGAATGGTGATTAAAAGTAATCTGGTTATTTTTCTTTTTTTGCAATGAAAGTATTGCCTGTAGAGAAAATAATCCATTTTCGATGTTGCGAAATTTTTGCATAAATTTATTTTAAAAAGTTTATTTAAAAAACTTACTCTGCGCATAAAGAGAATTTATTTAAAGAATTTTTTTGAATAAAAAATTCTTTGTGTATAAATTAATTTTTGTGAAACTAAATAAGTTATACAAAAAATTATGCTATGGATAAATTCTAACCACTTATATTAACATATCTGCTTTTCAATTAATTTAAATGCATTAAAAGTTATGAACTTTAAGTAAATATAAATAAAAAAAACTGTGATGGCTTGATGCAATGTTTTGTGCAGAATATCTATTCTTATTCCACCCGAATTACAATTTTCGAAACATTTAAAAATAATCAGAAAATTAAAAATAGAATAGTACATTAAATGAGGCAAAGAATTAGTTTTATGGTGTTTGAGAAAATGAATGCAGAGCTAAAAAAATCATGAAATTTAAATTCGGGTGTTACTAATCCTGTTTTCATCAACTATTTTAAGCCAGAAAAAGATTTTTCTTTTGAGATTACCCAGAGCTGACCAAGTTATGAAGCTTAAAATATCTTCATTTTGTTCATTTAGGGATTGTTTCCACGAAGCGGTTTCTGTTGCGTGATGAATCTTCCTTGAGATAGATATTGAAATTAAATTGGTTGCGTAACTGATATAGTCATGAGTTGGACCCAAAATCCATCAATAAGAAACGCAATTTAAGAGAAAAGTAGATACTTTTTTTCTATTTTTATTCCTAGAATCGTAAGAATTAATAGAATCCAATTTAAGTATGGTAGAATCCAAATTAATAGAATTAAATTGGTAATAATTTAAGTAGATTCATAGTCCCAGTAGCTGTATGCTTTTTACTACGCATTACATAAGAAAAGTGTATATATAATATGAGTGAGGTGAAGTTAAGTTGATCTGGTTATATCGGCACGAGCGCGCGCACACACACACACAATATTAGAAAATGTATAATGGGGAGGTTTTTTTTTCCAATTTTAATTCATTAAAATGCAAACGAGATTTCAGGTTTTTTTTTTACTATTATTTCAAAGATAATTTAGAACAAAATATTTTTACACCAATTTAACACACGAAACATTATCTATCCACCTAGGTGCCTAATCAGTTTCTGTAAAAATTTTTAGTTTAGATTTAATTATTTCTTAAAAAATACTTTGAAATTAATAAATAATATAATAATGCTTTTATGGCTGTGAATGAAACCTAAATCATTTCTGTGTTATTACTATTGAATTTCATACAACTGTTCTCTTCCGTTTTTGAAGAAGCTATAGTCTTTACTTTTTTTTCTTATATTCAATATGTTTCTTTTTAAAGAACACTTTAATAAAATTTTTGAGTTCTTTGGCTATTACAATTAAAATTTTACTGCAGAACTAAGTAATATTTTTTTCTTCGAAAAATTTAAGCACGTTTAATTACTTTTATATTGCTACGGAAATATTTGAAAAATTCGTATGATACAGATGTATGGTGAAAAGTCTAGCAAATTCAATAACAAAGAATGATGTTTTATTTCACACATAAACATAAATGCATAGAAACAAAACGCAATCGCATCAAACATAAAAGCAGTACTTTCACGTTCTTTCAGTAAACAGCATCTTTTAATCAGAAAATCTTTATTAAACAAATGCATCAGACAAAACGCTTAGGACACACTGGTGATTTGCTCAACTATTCACGTGGGCTAAACTGTCTTCCGATTTAACTTCTCTTAACTTTGTCCTTTTGTAGTTTCTGTGAAAGGGCAAGGAACTTTATAGAAGGATATCATATTTTCGTCCCTAATTGATGTATAATCAAAATTCCAACAATTTCATTTACTTTCTATTTTGTCGCCAAAATAGCCAAATTCTGGTTAAATATGATATATTTATCGGAATACTACTTAAAAAAATATTATTACACATTCAAAAACTAATTCAATATCGTTTCTTAGAAACAGTTATAGGAGTTATTATAATATACATTATACTAAGACATTGCAATTTTTTCTGTAAAATGTATTTAAAAATATTCGTAAAAACAATTTTTAAAAAAATTTAAAGCATGAGTAAAATTGCCGAAAAATGTAAGAAATAAAATCACTGCGAAATTAATGTCAGGTGTTTCAAACTTGTTAGAATGGGTTTTGTGCAATTATAGAGTTCGAAGTTATTGAGCATAAATCTTAATATTTTGCATAATATTTAATTGAAAATTTAGCTAACAGTTTGCATATCTCTATTCCAATGGGCACGTATTCACAAAGAAAATCACCATATACCAAATCCGTTTGCTCTAGCCTCAATTACAGTAATTACAGAGCATTCGCTAGTCGACCGTTTCTTATACCTCAACCTGCAGATAATAATAAGTTTTAAATCCTTATATTCACATATTCACAATATGTAGTTATTTCTTTCTAATGCATAGAATCTTTTAAAGATTATAAAGATTCAAAATCAAAATTTTGACCAATCTCCACATTTTAAACCTTTCTTAGCTCTGAAAACACATTTTTGGAAAATGTCTGTCTGTCCATCTATCAGTCTGTGATAGAGGCCATGGTGGCCTGGTGGTAAGGTCTCGGCTTAGGAACCGGAGGGTTACAGTTTCGAGGCCCGATTCCGCCGAAGAACTGCCGTATAAGCGGGTCTGGTGCACGTTAAATCCAATGTCCTGGTCCAAATGTCCTGGTGCGAAAGTTTGGAGTGGGATGTGCCAGCTCAGGTGTCGTCCTCGTCATCTGACCGTGGTTTAAAGTGACGGTCCGTCCAGAAATACTTCTAGTGTTGCTTCAAAACGGGAAGTTAATATAACTAAACTATCAATTTGTGGCAAAGATAACTCAAAACGCTTTGAATTAGATGGGTGAAATTTCGTGTATGATCTCTACACCAAAAACATTGATTTCTATCATATTTTGAGAAGACTCTATACAGATGAAACCTCTTACTTTTGTGTGAGCATAAGTTAACACCATAACATACAAAACGAAGAGAGCTTACGGATAGAATTTAATACATAGAATATCTCTGGCTCAAGCGCTTATCTGCTTTTGAGCCAAATCCAATTTGGAGTCAAACATCAATTAATCGGTATTTTCAGTAACATGTAATCGCGATAACTCAAACTCAATAATTAATAAAACTACTCAAACTCAATGTGATTTTGTAAATGCAGTTTTTATTTCTGAGCCAAATTTTGATTTCAATCGGTGTGGGAAAAACGCGTCTAAATCTGAAATTCATCTATATTAGAGAGTACGTCAGAAAATAATAAGTAAATAATTGCTGTTGTTTTATAACTGTCTGTCTGTAAACCTGTGAAAAAAATAAATTAACGCTTTGGGTAAGGTATATGAAATTTAGTATAGTGTATTTATATATGCAAGGGGAATATGCAAATGCAAGAAAAAATCTAAATATAAGAAAAAGATGTCAAGTGATAAAAGATAAGGTCATTTCGTGTTTGCAATTCGCTTTTTACTCGCTTCCTGTTGCAATAAAATTTTCAAAATTTTATACTTGTATATTTCCATTGGGAATGCAATACTTACTTTCAGAGCCTAAACGCCAGTTAATTAATTTTCATTTTATATGAGTAGTATTATATGATATTGAATATGAGGAAAATTAATACTAAGATTCCATAAAGTTTATAATAATAAATCATGAATAAAAAATATAACATTCAAAATAAAAAATTCATTTATTATATTAATAAAATATGATTTATTAAGTAAAATGCTTTATCAAAATTTGATTTTAGTAATTTTTTGAAAAATTCCAAATCAATGGGATCATGCAAATTAGACAGTAAATTGCCAGATATGCAGAAATGGCAGAACTTTTATATATTTTTGCTCTTTTTCGGTGTTTGCTACGTCTGAATTCAAACTCTATAAATCTTTGATTTTTTAAAATTATCTTTTGATAATTGATTCGATTATTATTGTTTTGTTATTTGATATTTTTTTCCAGCTATCACGTTTATTATCAACAACAAAAAAATTAAGATATCCGACTACTTTAAAAACGTTATTTATCGACCACTATGGCGGTTTTTTAATTGTTATTTCTTGTAGTTCAGACTTTCCTCTTTCCAAAACCATTTATCTTTTCTAGGAAAAGAAAGGCCTGGCATATCATGCAGATGAATTTTAAGTAAATTTTATTTTTCAGCTAAAATTTATCTTTATATTCAATTTTCTCAATATAATTTTTATAAAAATTCTGTACTGTTAACACGGTATCTCAAAAACTAATAGAGGTAGTTACAAAGAAAGAATTAAGCTGTGAATTCATGGAAATGCACAAACACGCACACGCGCGCACACACACACACACACACACACACGCGCGCGCACGCACACACACACACACACACACACACACACACACACACACACACACACACACACCAATAACTTCTTTGCCTTTTAAACTTTTCCTTCGATTTTGGTTCATTTCATTCATCATTATATTCTATAAATTGAGTGTAAAGAAAGATAGGACTGCTGCATTACCATTTTTTGTAGAGTGTTTACCGTTTTGGTTAATTTTGATTAAAAGTTATTAAAAAAATTTCTATTTCTGAAAATGTATTATATTTTCAAATCCTTTTGTTGTATTTATAGCATTTTGTACCATACTATTATTTGTATTTTGTATTATAAATACTTTTTCATTTATAGGTGTTTTCAGAAAAATTATGTTGTCAGTTTATGGAAAAAATGCATATATACGAATTTTTTTAACAATAACTTCTTTCCATCTCAAAATTTTCTTTCGATTTTGGTTCGTCTCCTTCATCATTATATTCTATAACTTGAGTAGAAAGAAAAATGGAATTGCTGGATTATAATTTTGTGTAAAATGTTAACCTTTTTGTTTAAATTTTATTAAAATGTACTGCACATTTTCCTATTTCTCAAAATATATTATATTTTCGGATACTTTTTTTGTATTTATATTATTTTGTAATAATTGACAATAGATTTATAATCCATAATTGGCAATAGATTTATAATCCATAAT
>JAPMOQ010029997.1:578432-596436 GCA_026543055.1 Argiope trifasciata
GCCTTGCTATATCAGCTCTTAAAACATAAAATGATTTTGCGGTTTAAGTATGAAATTGGGTGCGAAAAATACAATTAAATCCTCTGTCGGAAAAAAACGAAATTACTTTCCGAACAACCTAATAAAAGCAATAATTTAAATATATCAGATTTTGTATGTCATTTTGTGACTGCAATTGCAATTATGAGTCAAAATTTGATTTCAATGGGTTAGGAAAAATGGGTCTGAAATGCAAATTTAAATTTATTAGAGTGCATGCGAGAATATTTTGAGTAGACTCTTCCCTGAATTATCACATAACTCTCAATTATATAACAATATTATTCAACATATATTTATTTTTAAAAGAGGATTCTATCGCTTGCTTAATATTTCCCATGAAAGCTAAAACTGCTTGAGAAGCTGAAATATAAATTGTTTTCGAGATTATTTTCTTAATATACGGATTAAACTTGTATCAAGTTCTCAACCGAAGTCGATAAATTCATTTTTTCTCCCTATGCTATAGATTGATATTGGAAAGAGCGTAAATTTTAAATTTTTAAAAATAAATTTAAACTCTAAAATTTGACATAATTTTAGTCATTGATTGATTTCTAGTTAAATGTCTTATCTAATTTCAAAATATATGACATTAAATATAATGAATTAATGTTGAAAAGATTTGCCAATTTGCTGCCAAATCCTCAGATTAAAAACACTTTTTGGAATAAACATAAATTTTAGAAATTCTTTAAAAAAAGTTTTCCCTGAAATTTTTTAAAAAGAACATAAATTTTTAAAAATGTTTTTTTTTTTAAAAATTCAAAATTTTTTTTAACTTTCCAGAATTAAAAAAAATATTAGGATTTTTTTTAAAGAACATTTTAAACAAAGAGCATTTTAAAGAACATTTTTGGAAAGAATATGCATTTAGAATTTTTTAAAAAATATTTATAAAGTTTGAAATTATTTTAATTGTAGATTGATTTCTAGTTGAATGACTTGTTATATAATTTCAGGCATATTTGACCTATTCTAACTTAACGAATTAATGTTGAAGAAATTAACCAATTTGTTACTAATTCCACAATTTCTTTTAAATAATGAACGTTTGTTATGATTGCAAGATGTTCGATTGAAATTTAAAAACATAGTGACATTTTCCTTAATTTTTCTTTATTAGCTTTCTTCCTTAATTTGTAAAGTAGAATATTTCTGGCGATGATTTTTTTTTACTTCCTCGTTTACAAAGTATAAAGAAATTATTGTAATAAAAAAAGTCAGATTTTGACACATTCTCCAATTTGTAGATTTCCCCGAGTTCGAAAAAAGTATTTTTGGAAAATGTTTGCTTGTGACAAAAACAACTCCCAAATGCTTTCAGCTAGACTGATGAAATTTAGAAAATAGTCTTTACAGCAATTTCTAGATTTCGGTAAAATTTTGAGGGAAAGTCTGTACCTCCGGCAGTTTAAATATAAATTAATACTATAACAACAACAGGAAGAGAGCTAGATGGATAAAATTCAGTAGGTCAGCTCAGCACGTAGACACACATCGAATTTTGTGTCAAACGCAACCAGGAGTTAACCATCTGTCTATCTGTACTTTCAGAATCATGTACCGCTAAATAAATGTTTAAAAAAGTGTAATGACTTAAACACTTTAAATGTTATGTGATATTGTGGCTACAATTTCAGTTCTGCATAAAATTTTTGTTTCAATCCGTTGAGCAAAAGGGATCTAAAACGCGAATTCACCTTTATTAGAAAGTATGCAAGAAAGATTCAGAGAGACCACTCCTAGTGGTTTATTCGTGATTCATTCATCGCATTCACTGTAAAGAAATTTTAGAGCGTGTCCCTATTCTTCATGATCGAACATTTTTAATGTATTCACGATAGACGAAGAAATCACAAAGTTGGCACAAATTTTCGCCGCATGCTTCAGATTATTATTTTTATTTTCTCGTCTAGTCGCCAAACTTTTTCACGTGTGTGTTTCGTAGACAGTTAGGAGCCAGTTCATCTTTTGTTTGTCTCATATTTCCTGCCGTCTGCCTGCGTTTTGATATCAATAAGTAAATAAATATTCAGAAAATAGAAGATCGAACAGCCATTTGTTAAAAAGACATTTCTCTTTTTTTTCCATATTTGGCTTGAATGAATAATTCCGAATTATATCGACACGTGGATCTCGAACATTTTCGATTTTTAGTTACCTCCGAATCTGTTTTTGATTTTTTTTCTCGAATCAATACCCATAAACCATTTATCGTGCAGGATTAGAAATAGAAAGGACATTGACTCGTTCTGATGGTTTTAATTTCTGTAAAGTTATTTATTATTTTATTTTTAACTATATTAACGTTTCTATGTGAAACTGAATAATAGTCCTTTTTAAGAAAAATTATCGATTGCGAAGTTAAAGTTTATTATTGTCAATTTGCGACTTATTTTTTAAGAGGTATTGTAAATTTTTTTCATTGTAATTTGAAAATTTTGAACTTTTAAATGATTTGCTGATTTAACTGCGTGTATATGTAATTTCCTTTACAAATTTAGATATCTGTAATAGAGAAATATATAAATCACTTCTTTGCATTTTTAATAAATGTTTTATTACTTTTATAAAACTAAAAATTTAATTATCAAACTTAACTGAAAATATGCTCATAAGGTTTCGAAATAATAGTTTTTATAAAGAAATTGAATTTTTTAAAATATAATTTCTATGATTTTTTTAAAATGTATACTCGCAGCTACGATAACATGCAAAAATATTTTTATTTTCAATGGAGTGGTGCAACACTAATGTATATAAACTAAAGTAAAAATGTGCATAAAAATTGTCGTTGAATATGATTGAAGACATGTAGTAGATAAATGCGTTGATTAAAAATGCCTGAACATTAATGTTGAAGTAACATGTTTATTTGGTGCAATTTAATATATTACATGAATCGATGCATTTTATGCAATTTCCTACTACATTAAAGGATTCAAAAGTGATTTAACGTTTGTTAAAGAAGCATTTGTTTATTTCGTGCATTTTATATACTTTCATCTTATAATGGAAGAATCTAAGCAACGTATTAAAAAAATCTTATGAAAAATTTAAACAAAAACAGTTTTATTACTTTATTGTAAAGAACACGAGCTAATTTCAAATTATCTACAGAAAGGTCTCTTGCCCTCTGCTTTTAATATCAAAATAATAGCGTTTTTAGAGGTTCTAATTTAAATCAGAAATTAATGTTTATGAAAAAAACACTGAATGGAAATTCAGGTGTTAAATTCTTTCTTGATGCTAACGAAATAGGTGAAATGTACTAAATAAATATTCGCAATAATGTGAAAGAATAATTTTGTTTTCTTGAAATTTGAATTTGCTTGCATACATTTAATTTTTAATGATCTGGACAATTTATGATAATAATTAAGTGTAGTCAATAGATGAACAATTAACTAATACATAAAAAATCACAAACTTTCTAATTCCCGAATGACATTCAGTTTTCTAGAAATCCTTACCGACATTGGAAGGTCTATTTGTTTTTGGTTTAGGGAATGGAAGTTAATCAAAATCTAGAAGATTTCTTTAACCAGTTAACTGTTGACCTCTTTTGAAAATGCGTATATTAATTGTGTCTCAAATTTAGTGATGACGAATACACTCATCAAACGTAGAGTGTAAAATTATGTTGTAATGATATGACTTTTATTTTTTTATTTCAATAATAACATTTATTACAATTTTTCTTTTTCATATGACCGAAAATAAAAATAAAAAATAGTTTATTATTCTAAATTGCTGTGAGAGAATTGTATTGTGCATTCTATAACGCATCATAATCTTGCACTCAAAATATTTTAAATATCATAAAATATAAGAATTTTTTTTTTAACTAAAATTGCAATTCAAACTACAAAATGTCACTGCTTATTACTTTGACAAATAAACAAGGCATAACCCAAAATGTATCTTTTCCATGACGAATACACTCGCCAAAAAAAGTTAACTGGTTAATGATCGAATTGTATCTGAAAATAAAAATTGATAGTATAATTTTCATTTGTATCAAAAATACCAATTTTTTTCACTCTTTTGGCAGAAATTATTTTTTAGAAAGTATGTGTTATATATATCTATATATAATACATATATAAATCTGTTGTTCTCTTCTGTGATATTTCCCAAACCTTAATCGAATGAATATTCACTAAAATCCCCAAAACGAATTTCATTTTTAAAAAAGCTTACAAAAATCGACTCCTTCCAAGATAACAAAATAATCCTCAGAAGAGATAAGGTCTTTTTTTTATTCCTTACATCATTTCTAATTTTCGTGGAATTCGATTTGAGCCGTTAATAGTAGAAACTGCATTGCAAAACTCCAAAGAAAACCCAAACAGCTGCCCCAACTCTCCGAAATATTAACGAATTTCAAACAATAGGAAATGACTTTTGTAAATTTTCGGCAACACCCGTCCATAACAGAAGGAATATTTAAAAACAAGCGTCGACTGCGTTTATCGTTTCGTTCGAGTAAATATTCATTCGAATGCGCAGACTGTTAGTAAATAAAAACCAGCGGCAATCAGACGCGGAATGTCGGGCCCCGATAAAAAGGTTCCGCACGAACACGAGAAACACGTCCGTCCCGAAGGTGTCTCAAACATGCTATCTGTGAACGAATTTCAAGAGTGAAAAACATTTGCGTTTTTCGTATAGTTGGAGCTAGTAATCATTTTTCCATTTACCGTCCAGTATTCTTTTTTAATCTTGTAGTTCTTCCTAAAGAACATTTACAAAATTGTAAGTACCGTTTTATATTTTATATTATGCATTTGCTAACTATATAATGCATACATGCATGCACGTGTTTGTGAAGTATTGGCAGATATTATCAGGTTAAATAACAAAATTTATTTAATAATTTGATTCAATTGTTATGACATAAGGCAAGAATATTTATTGATGGTTCTGAAAAATGACTATAAATTTTTATGAATCGAAATTTATTATATATGTATAATACAAAATATTTACATTATCGATTTTATTATATTATTATTTGCATTATCGATTTTATTATATTATTATTTACATTATCGATTTATTTACATGAGATTTATATAATTATTGAAACATATTGATAATTAAAATATATTATATTTCAATAATTGCTATTATGAATATCTTTTTTTATTTAATTATTATTTTTTATTTGATAATATTTGTTAAGCCATTATTGTTGCTAAGAAAAATTTAATATCATTCGACTCTATAATTTATTAAATTCATTCAATTTTATAAAATAAGAAATATTTTTTTAAAAAATTGATAAAATTTTCAAAATATAGTCCTGCTGTTTATACGTGTTTATAATTTATAAAATATTTTTACATTAAAAAAAATGATACTATTTCTAAAGTAAATTTAGCCCTGTTTCTTTCCATTTTTATTTCACTAATTTAATTTTTCATGCAGTTAATAATCGATTCCTCATTCTTTTAAAATGAACTAAATTTTGCATACTTGCATATCTTCATGACGCTACATTGTTTTAGTACTTTTAGAAATTAATTATCAGTTAATATATTAATTGAATTCAATCCACTTTTGATTGCATAAAAGCGAGTCATCTAGAAATTAATATGATAAAAAAATTGTTTAATTTATTTAAATATGTTTGTAAGAATGAATTACAGTTAAAGAGTAGAAAGTAAAAAATGAAAGCATTTGTTTTTCGCATAATATAGAAGCTTAACAGTGATTAATGTACATAATATATTATTTGTTGTAAAAATCATACATTATATAAAAGTTTTAAAAATTTTAAAAATCTCTGAAATTAGAAATTAAGTTTTTTTAGATATTTAATTCAGATTAATAAATGTAAAATATTTATAAAGATCAATTACATATATTTTAAAACTACGTGTGATTTGCATATTAGTTCGAAACTTTTATGAAGAAAAACTTTAGGAGCAAAAAATAGCACGATTATTATTTACTTATCTTTGATTAAAAGTAATTCGATGCATAATTATTCACCTAAAACAAAAACGTTTATTTATCTGGAAATTAAAAAAATACAATTATTTTGAGTTGAATTTTTTCGAAAAAGTTACGCACGCCTTCTTACTTCTCTATATGTACTTTAAACAATTAAAAATAAATAAATAAATAATAAATAAAATGTCAAAATGATGTACTGTCCTGAATGGTAACCTGAAAGCAAAGAGTAAATGACAAATTTTAATAATTATTAAATATTAAAATTGTATAATTTTGATTATTTCTGGCAAAGATTTTGTTTTTATGCTTTCATTTGGCCATAATATTTCTGATTAACAAAATTAGTTTCCATTTTTAGTACACAGTGATTAAAGTATATTACAAGTACAAAATTTGAGTCCTATTATTAATTTTCTCCTCTTTTTTGCGATTGCACTTTTTAGTATGTAATAATGCGGGGGTCACATCCACTTTTGAACTGTAGTGAACCATACATTTAATTAGATGTTCCTCTTTACTAAATTAAGAGATAGCGGAGAAGGGATCATCTAATTGGATTGATGGCCCGAATATCAGGCTTAAGCCATGGCAGTGAACGGGTTAAAACATGTACTTAAATTTATTTATTTATTACTAGCTGATACCTGGTATGTTGCTGCCACTGAAAAAATAATATTAAGTGCAATTAATCAATAATTTGGCATCGAAGTAGGATGAAAGGCACAACGATACATAAATTACGAACAAACAAATATTTCTTTTTATATATCAGATTTGTTTCTCAATCAATAATTGTTGTATTCTTTCAGAATGGCAATGAAAGAAACTGTTTATTATAACTCGTGATTCGTTTAATACTCGTTCAGAATTCTCAAATTTAATTTTAGAAAATGTGATTAAAATAGTTTCTTTTAAAATGGATTAAGCATAGAAAATATATTTATACCATAAAATCATTAATATAGTTGAAAAGATAATTCTTGAAAATTAAGATGCTGCATAACTATTTGCATTACAATAATTTTGGTAGTTGCTGCGAAAAACGTTAAAATGTAATTAAAATAAAAAATCTCCATGGTTGGTCTCCCTAAAACTTTCTCGCATAATCTGTAATAAAGTTATCTCTGAGAATGACTTGTATGGCATTTGCGTACTTTAACTACAAAATCTTAACCTTTTAACTTCTATTTAGCATTCCTACAGAATCTTTTGTGTCCTCGGCGAGTTAGTTGGCAATCAACCCTTGGTAAAAAATTGTAGCTAAGATTCGAATTTTTTAAAATTTTATTTGGATAATTGTTCTATTTCTATAACCATCCCGTAGGTGTAAGTAATACGCTGACCCAGTTTCATCGCCATCGGATGAGTGGTTTAAGGAGGCATAAGAGACATACAGACAGACCTTCATTTTTATTTATATAGATTAATTAACCCATTTATGTCAAAGGATAAAAAATTGGAATTTTTGAATGAAATTTCTATATGTAAAATTTCCCTTGGGCTAAAAATAATTTTATGTGGGGGGTGTTCCAAAAATGGAACAGTGGGCATAAATGGGTTAATTTAAAAGATGATTTATTGAAAAACATATTCTGTGATAAAGATTTCAGTTGTCTTAGGAGTTTTTTCTTTGTTTCTTTACAGTCAACATGCAGACCATCTTGTGTTTCGCCCTGGTGTTCCTGTCCGCCACCCTTTCTGCCAAGGGTGAGGTGCCAGACAGCCTGAAGAGTTTCTTCTTTCCCGCCCTCGCCCCAGCGGTCGCCAACAGCGAATATTCGAACAGCCAGATCAGCGAACAGGTGGGGAAAACACACCTCTTTCGTTTGTGAAACATATTTTTAGATACAGTAGTTTTAGGAGACATACAAAGCATTGACCTACACGACAGAGAAAACTTTCTTATATCTTCCAATAGCAAAATATCTTAGAATGTAAGGAAATCATCCAACGAGCATTTCAGATTGCTTCATCGATTTGCATTGAATTCGATGCTTTTCTATTAAATGAAACTGAAAACTTCTCTTAGAAATGAGAGTTCGTCTATCCCTCGGCTCATTCGGAAAATGAGAAGAAATCGGGAAATAAATGTCCTGCAAAATGTAATGGAGCGCAAAAATATACTTAACCATTGCCAGATGGGTAATGTTGGTTAAAAGTATGGAAACTGTTGACTTTATCTCCCAAAATCCTTTGTAACAAATATGTATTGTACAATATTGCATGATATTAACAATGTTTACAATAATGTATAATATTGCTATATATTACAATATCTCACAATATTGTACAATAGGATGTGCTACCTGGGATTACTTCGCACGAATGATTTTCTAGAAATTTTTTAAAATAATATAAAATATGATATATAGAAGGAAATTAAATGTTTTTAATTATATTAATGTTATTTCTGTTCATAGTTTTATTTTTAATAAATTTTCTTAAAGCATATAAAATTCTTGCAATTACTTTTTAATATTATGGTGAAATTCAAATCCATCCATAAAACATTGTATCACCTGCTTTTGCCAATAAAATAAACTCTTTTGTTGAATATTAATGAATATAGGATTTCCTTCTCGCTGTTATTTTGTATTATATACATATTTTTACATTCATTCTTGATTCTTTGCATTTCGTATGGCTTTCATCTAACAAATGCTAAGAAAAGTTAGGTCCATTTCTTAATGCTTTAAGATAAAAGTAGCATTGTCTGTCTGTCTGTATGTATGTAAGTAATATCTCCAGTCAGGACTCCCATTTTTAGATTTTTGCCTCTTACCTGTCCTGCCATTCTTTGCTATTTTGCTCACCATGCTATTTTTCAAGACCTCTTACATGAAATTGAAATCAATCCAAATATTTATGTAACTGCCATCTCAGTCCTTGACTGAAATTGATCGAGGGTTGTCCAACGCAGGATCCCGACGCTGCCTCCCCCTCTGGCGACGACGAGCAGAGGGTGTCCCGCCTGCAGTCCACCATCGACGAGGCTCGCCGCAGCTACAGCGCCGGAGACTTCTCCCGCTACATGACCGCCCAGCCTGTCAGAAAAGCCCAGTGCTACGTCGAGTTTCAAGTGGTGAGTACCCGTTTCGTTGTGCGTTCGACTTCTTTTTAACCGCATGCGTTGTGGTGAGAAATCCACAGGTGCCCAAACAGCCCACCGTAACTCGCAGCGAGGCCACACAAGATCACCGATTCCTTCTTCTTGCATACAGCCGACCACCCCGCCACCACTGAACGTAGCAGTATCGACAGGATTGGTAGTGGTCGACTGCTGAATAGTATTGTCCAACCTTGCATGGGCCGATCAGTCGAACTAACATTCCTTTAGGGGTAGAAAATTGCTGTCTTTCTCCCCATCTGCACACTCTCAAGCAGTGAATGAAACTATCATTATTTGACCATATCCTTCAAGGAGGTCACCGATACCTTATGGACATCAGAAAAAGAATTACATTTTCTAAATGAATTAATAATGCACCAATAACTGTGTTCTTAAACTTGTTTCGGTAAACAATCTCGGTCATCTGCAATGAGTTAAATTTTTAACATGACGTGTTTGTAACATTATTAAAGGTAGAATTTGAAAAAAATTATTTTTTTAATTCTTTTATAATTTTTTTTTGCAGCGCACACCAATAAAAGTACATATCAGAGAGAGTTAAAAAAAATTATTTCAAAGAAAGCTTATTATAAGAAACTTGTGTGAAAATTTAGTTATAAAGGAATAAGCTAAAAACCGCTCTAATGTTTTTGTACTCTGCAGATGCCTTAAAATATGAGTTCATGATATGATTGATCAATGAATAAAAATAATTAATTATAGAAATTAAAATAGTCTAACTAATGAGTGTTAACTTCTGATATGCTAGAAGTTTCAAAATTTTAACTGTAATGCTTTCCCGATCATAAAACCTTGCATTAATATTTTGAGAATTTAATTTTTAGTAAAATTATGTTTTACATTTTAATCTCATTATGGCTTTATTAGATGAATGATACGATTTAGTAAGTAAATTCGAGAGAAAAGTATATTTTTTTTCATACTAATGTATTTTTATTTATGATAATGAAATATATTATGGGGTAGATAATAATTAAAATTTTTCAATGTATTTTTAGTAATGTACGAAATAGAAGCAACTTTCTTTGTCAAAAACATGAAACATCAAAACAATGTCCTAAAAATAGGATATTCTTAACCAGTACTAAAAGAAACTATCTGAAAAGTATAACAGAAAAAAAATTCCCGAAGATACCTCAAAAATAAAAATTTATCCATTTTATTAAATTTACTTAGGGTTTTTGGCTGTGGGATAGAATTAAGTTCTGGCCTAGAGCTTCCAGGTTCGATTTTGAATGTAATATATTTTTGATAAAGGATTTTGCATTCCATTTTTAGAACGTAATAAAAATGCTTTTAATACTTAACATTTATTATTTTTTTAAACATTCTAGATTTTTCATGTATTGCTCAGCGATATTAATATTTATATTTAATCTAATGTTTTTCGAAATGTCGAGTAGTTAGTATGATAGGTCGATTTAAAAATTGTTAGCATCAGTGACATTTTTACGATCTACAATACGAATTTTATTCTGTAATCGAGGTTTTGCGTTAAATTTGTATAATTATGTGGCATTTTAATAACATTTTATCACCAATATTCTTTTGTATAACTATGTGGCATTTGAATCAATATTCTGCCCCCAGTATTCTTTTGTATGACTGTGAGGCACTTCAATTAATATCTTGCCTTAAATATTCTTTTATTTATGTGGCAATTGAATTAATATTCTACCATCAATATTCTTTTAACTATGTGGCAATATTCTATCATCAATATTCATTTGTATAACTTTGAGGCTACTGAATCGTTATTTTATCAGCAATATTCTAGAAGGTGAATCAACTTACTGAAGACTTTTCAGCTGATGGAAGCTGAGACAGCGGTAATATATTTGATAAAAGAGCGAAATAATCTTTACGTGGTAATCAGTAAGCCAGAAATATAAACAAAACAACAAAAATAGATTCTTAAACACTCGCAAAAGTATTCTGCAATTGAAGAAAAGGGCAATGTTCTTGATATCGGAGCAGAGCCGCTTTAGATAAGATCGAAAAGAGATCATTCTAGTAGAATTGTCGATTCAGCAAATGAGAGAAAAAATAACATGCTAATTTTACACTTTTAAGAACATTCAAAGTGTTGAATTTATTCAAAAACTGCATTCATAGTGATAAAAAAAAATTTTCTTTTGGGACAAAAAATACCAAGTCCATTTTTATAAAATTTCATTGAGTTTTAAAATTGCATTTCGAATGATGGAATTCTAAGATTGTACAGTGAGTGTTATAATATATAACTACCGTGCAATCTTGGGAAAAAATATTTTAGTAATATTCTGTACTAGTGAAACGTGATAATGACGTAAAAACATCCGTACAGCATATGATCTTTCAAGAAGAAAGCAATTCAGTGTGCCTTTAATTGTATATAAATAGGGATGCAATAAACGAGAGATGGAGCCCTTTTTTGAATGATGATGGAAATTTCCATCATAACAATTAGGGAATAAAAAACTGTATTCAAAGCAAGTGTACTGTAAATGGGTTATTTCTGGCAATCGTTTCACGACTATAGCGTAATAAGAAACGTCAAAAAAAAATGTCCCAATCATGAAAGCTGTTTTTAAACTTGTAGCTCCTCTTTTTGCTAGAGTCAAAAATAACGCGCAACTTCTTGAAATTTTCTTAAAACTAATCTAATATTTTTTTGCTGATAAAAGCCGATAATGAGAGGAGAAAATTAGATGGACATTGAAGATTTTGTACCGAGCTTAACATGTAATGGATATTTCCCTGATTTTGTTTAATTATTTTATATTATTTATTTATATCTAGATTTTAAAACATTTTTACTTTAATCTGGAGCATGAATTATATCACCCTTATTTATTTCACAAAAAAATCATGGAAAAAGAAAAAGGATTAGTTAAAAAATGTTCATTAAAAAAATTCCATCTAATTATCGATATTTTTACTACTTGTAAACAGCCGACCACCCCACCACCATTGAACGTTGCAGTATTGACATGACTTGTTTTGGTCGACTGCTGTCTAAGTATTGTCCAACCTCACATAAGTATTGTCAGACTAATATTCCTTTCGTTGTAGTAAATAGCTGTCTTTTTCTCCATCTGCACACTCTCAAATAGTTGGAAAATTTATATTTTTACTATCAATAGCTATAATGTCATAACCAACTTATTAGTTATACAGTCAAAAGTAAGAATTATAATGACTATATTATAACATTTATATTAAGTAATAATACAAAGGTTCTATATAAGTCATATTAATATTATGTTATATCAATGAGATATAATTGCATTGAAGTTCAATGAGATTTCGTTTCCCTCCCTCTAGACCCAGCGCCAGCCCGGCCGATGCATCCGGTTGGGGGGCCATACCCCTGCCTGCCAGACCAGCGACTACGTGTCCATCAACTTCAACGAGTGCAGCTAAGGAAACGAAATGCCGCAACAGTATCCGAACCCAGAATCTTCTCCTTTTTGTGATATTTTCCACTCTTCATTTCATCACTCCACCATCTCAAGAAGATCTATTTTTACTATTGACTTTATGTTGCAAATGAATTAAATGATGCGAGCGTTAATACTGTTTCCTCTCTTTCTTTATCTTTCGATTTTTAACAAATAGCACGTCATTAACTCGGATATTTCCATGGCACTTTCTGGTTAACTTATTTCTCTATTATTTTATTAACTACATTACGATAAAGTGTCAATCAAATTAGTAGAAGGTTCTAATGTTGGGTGCGAATCAGGAGGCCTCATCGACAGTCAGTTCGGGTTAAATACAAATCGTTCAAAAGAATGAAATGTTTGCAAATTACAACTTTTCATCCCTTTCTAAGGAATAAATTTCCACCGATTCATTAACCCTTTGAGATCGGCAAATTTCTCTGATGCGAGTACCAGCTAGTCGGAGCAAATTCAGCTTTTCGGAGTTATTTCTCCCTTAGTGATTTAAAGCAAATAGATGGATGTTAGAAAACGCTGAATCCGTTGAAATTGATTTAGAGTGTTTAATAGAGCTTATCATACATAAAAACATAAAATTTTTAATTTCTGTCATTATCCAAAGTATGGTAGTTTGCTCAACAATCACCGATATGAAGTCCTGATTATATATATATATATATATATATATATATATATATATATATAATATAAAATCTTACACAATGTGTTAATAACATGTTGCCACCACTGTGGCGGCACTGACCGCAAAGTGTTAATTTTTAAATGACGAATTTCATATCAATAGTATCTTTAATTTATATATTGGATTATGTATCTAAGAGATACTGATTATCACAGGCTAACGAATGGAGGTTGTAATAGAAAATCTCATACTCATTTAAGAAATAAAAGTTTTTGCAGTATATCTAAATGGAAAAGTGCAGTATTGTTAGGCGTTGAAAAAAAGGTCTTGGATTTTACCTTAAAAGTTTCAGCATAAACAACATCCTTCTATCTATCCATAATGTTTACTCATTTACATTAAAATTAATCCCAAAAATAGAATTAAAGCAACAACTAAGTTATTAATAGAATAAAAAAATCTAATTCCATATAATTCACTTTTAAAAATGCCGAGAGAAAATATATAACCTCCAATTTATTGTTTTATTAAATGAGAATTTAGTGAACATAAATATAAAATAACAATGAAAAAATGCAAACCTTAGCTTTGACCTTTGATATAATCCAGTATAAAAAAGTATGAAATTTGCGACAACCGAATTCATTTTTATTCAAGCTTAGATTCGCACACTGAGAATTTGAATCTTAAAACACCTCGATCTCTAATTGTTTGATGAAAAAATTAAAATTAGAGTTTGGGCATTCGAAAATGACCTCAGATCAAAGTAGCGAATATAATTTTCAACTCTGTTCAGCGTTGCAGATTTTTTTGGCTTTTGATATTATAGATTCGTGGCCCAATTTTAGAATTGTCTTATATGAACCGAGTTTCTCATTGAGAGAAAATCTGCAATTTATTACCCGAAATACTTTTTGTCTATATCTACGATGACCTCTAAAACGAAACATTTGTCGATAGGAGCGATTTGAAAGAAGTTTGGGCTTTACCTTTACTCACATAACGATAATATGTGCAAAATTAAATGTTTGTTTGTTTATAAAATTTCAGACACTGGAGACAAAATAATGCACGTTATCTCAAAGATAATACCTAATATTAGACATATAACAGCCAAGTCCAAGGAAAATTCAAATTAAAGGTAATAGACTTTTAAAACTTTTTATTCATGAATATGTATATAATTTTTCACATGACTACTAAAAATACATTGACTAAGAATTACATAAATTTCTTTTAAATTATTTTTTTTTTCAATTAATTTTCATAAATCAAATTCCGAATAAAAATGAATTCACAGAACAATGGATTTAAGCTGTAAATTTTTAAATCATTAAACACAAACTTATAACAACATATTTTATAACAATTAATCCTAATCAATATCTTGCTAAAATTAATTAAAACTTAAAAAAACAATTAAGAAAAATAATAATTCTATTTTTCGCCTGACATTTACAATACAGTTTAAAAGCCGCTTTCTTTCTTTTTTTTAACGATTTCATTGTTTTGGAATGGCACATGTTTGTGACGACTGAAAATGTTCCATCGAGAGATAGGAGACCTTTCAACCGAAGAATCCCAGTAATCCCCCTGTTAGTCCTCCTCCTCCAAAACCGACATTCGTTCCAACGTTTAGTCCTGTGCCACTACCAGCAAATCCTGAACTTCCTTCTCTGCTAAAACCGATGTTAGTTCCAACTTTTAGTCCTCCGCTTCCACCTAAAAATCTTGAATTTCCACCTCCACCACCACCAAGGAGTCCTCCTAGGGGACCTCCTCCACCACCTCCGAGGAGTCCTCCACCACCAACAACGCTATGTCCTCTTCCACCACTATCTATTTAGGAAAGAAAATAGAAAATTAACTTGCAAATTACTACTTGTCAATTAAAACAATATTTGAAAATGCAAGCAAGACATAACATACGATGAAAAAATCCAGGGTACAAGCGAATAGAAAAATGTTTTCAAAAATAAATAAATGATAATTAATGTCTTGATCCTTTTTAACAAGACTTCCACCTATAAAATATTTACTTGGTTTTCAAACATGCATGGGTATTGACGTTTCACTACCCACTGTGTAACAGGTAAGAACTATTAAATTTATTCAACAATTCTGCTTCCACTGAAACGTTTAATAAATGGTTTTCCTATTGGACATTTCAGTGAAAGCAGAATTGTTAAAACAGATAAAATCAGTCGAAAATAGAAGTGGATTGCTTCTAATCGTTATTTTCAATGATTTTAAAATTGATTTTCAACGAATGATTTGCATGCATTATTAAAAAAAACTGCGAAAATTTAAAATTAATTTTTTAATCACAATGTCGGATTTTGAAATGTTCTATTTAGATTATGCATTTTTTAATTAACTTTCATGTTTAACACTTTTTATATGAGTATTCTTATATCATGCCATAGATATTATGAAAATAATCCGTCGAAAAGGGATGGTGAGCTTTGCTTTAAATTCGTTAGGTAACGGAATACGAGTCACTGAGTTTCATTTGTTTTTTAAGAACCTTGCATTTCCTTCATAATTGCATTGCATTTGATATTAAGTTATATGAAGATTGGAAATGTTGGTCTTGTAAGGTTGGAGATAAGTCTATTGCACATACACAATTGCACTAGATTTAATGCTTATTCGGCTTCCAATGTAACCGTCAGTGTCAAATCAAACATATTCAAAGCCTAATGGAAACCATATCCAGCAGGCTACGTATAAGTATTGGTTTGGAAAGTCGATTTGCTGTCGATACCATGATGGTATTAGCTTGAAATGCTTAACAGGCTTTCGATGTAGTCTTTAATTATACATTTAAGGCGTTCCCAGCCAGATGGAAACCAGATTCAGCAGCCTACGTACAAGTATTGGTTTGAAAAGTAGATTTGCTGTCGATACCATGATGGTATTAGCTTGAAATGTTTAACAGGCTTTCGATGTAGTCTTTAATTATACATTTAATGCGTTTCCAGCCAGATGGAAACCAGATTTAGCAGGCTACGTACAAGTATTGGTTTGGAAAGTAGATTTGCTGTCGATACCATGATGGTATTAGCTTGAAATGCTTATAGGGCTCTCGATATAGTTTCTAATTATATATTTACTGCGTTCTCAGCCAGATGGAAACCAGTTCGTGACGCAAATTTAGCGGCATAGCGTTTTAAGAATGTCCTGGACAATTCAGCAGCAAAGGTCTTGAAACGTCTCTCGCTTCTTTGCAAATAATCATAGTAATAGGGGCTTAAATTTTAGCAAACTAACTCACAACTCTAGTTTCCAAACTGCTTCAGAGATTCTTCAAGCGGTAGACTGACGGATCAAGACGTCAATAAAGATAAATAAAACTGTTACATTTATCATAAGTCATACTAAACTCCGGAAACTTGAAGAACAAGTTCTGAAAAGAAATTTCTTAACTTCGAAAGAAATAGACAAGTGCATTAAAGTTCTTACTTGGACATTGAGATGGCGGGATACATTTCGAGGAACGCAAACTTTCGAGGATGAGCCCGGTCGGACATACGCAGGTGGGAGTACAGGATTTGGAACAGACGGGGTCAGCAACCGAATCGCAAACCTGGGGGCAACCGAAGAAGCATGGGTTGAAGACCAATCCAGGCTCGCAATCTGAAATAAAAAAGACAGTTTTTGAATTTATCTTTTAATAAGTGGATTAAACAGCACAATTTTTTTTATTTTAATTATATTTTTTAATTTTGTGATCGACTGTATGCAAACTCACAGCCAAGTAATATCACAATTTGGTTTAAGTAATTATTAATTGAGCATTAAATATAGAAAATATCACTAAGCGTATATATATGTATTTGGCGTAAGTGTTGGCGGAATTGTGCCAATGCGTAGGTTGAATTCCGCCAAGGATCGGAACTGCGACCTTCCGATTTGCAGCCGAGTAATTCACTGTACAAAAGTGACCACCAATGTTTAGTGGCTCTTACTGGCTTATTAAGATGTCACCACAATACTTCCCAAGCCACTAGGTGTTGGCGGAATTGTGCCAATGCGTATGCTGAATTCCGCCAACTGTATTTTTACAATAAAGTCGAAGTGGTGTCAGATTGAAATCGGTTGATACTTTTTGTACCATACTGTACAAAGGAACTTTATCTTTTGAATTATCACTTCGGTATTCGCATAATTTTCTCCTAATGAAACAATTTAAGAGTATATATCATATACTGGTTATTCAATATTTTTGAAATGCAATAAACTTTGCATCTCGCTTTGAAATTAAAACTCTTAGGTAACTCTCTTGTAATTTACAGTATATGTCTATGACCAATATTTAAGGAATAAAAGCCGCTATCCAGAGTTTAGAGACATCCTCTGTATAAATCGCAAACCCATCATTAATTTTAGGTACAAGCCATTGATGGATTCATTCGATTTTATCGAAACATTCTTAGTAATAAAGTACAGAACTAATAAACACAATTTTTGGCATTAACCTTCTTGCCCTCGAGGTATTTATTTTTATTTTGTTAAATTTAATTCTCTGAAAATTTTAATCGATTATATGCCCTTTCGCATCCTTATTTACGCTGATTTGTAATTTGCAGTATATGTTTATGATCAATATTTAAGGAATAAAAACCGCGGTCCAGAGTTTTGAGGCGTTTTGTGTATAAATCTTAAACCTATCATTAATTTTAGGTACAGTAAAAGCTCATTATTTGGGCTTCCTAAATTTATGCTCCTTATTCGCTTTTTCACTATTCACTTTTTCACATATTTCTTTTATTCTCCTTATTCGCTTTTTCACTATTC